>JAOTQR010090955.1:0-29156 GCA_025774065.1 Solanum ossicruentum
ACGAGACATGACCACACTTTAATTTACATAGTCTACAAAGCCTCTAGATAAGAAAACATATGTGATAAGGGTCGAGACTGGCCCCGCCTCAACTAACTATACAATATAAACATATAAGCTCTAGACTTGTAAAGCTCCGAAGCAACCAGGAGCTTGGAAACAGCAGCTGCATATCTTGTACTCCTGCTGGGGAGATCTACTAGCACCTCTACCTGCAGTATGAAATGCAGATCACCCATAAGGGATGTTAATACGAGACAATGTACTGAGTATGTATTGCAGCATATACTATATATAAAGTAACAACTCAAATGAAACCATGCACCGGTGTAAGATTATGGACCACCTTTAGTTATACTGTGGAACCATGTACTTTATGTTCTTTATGTTACTTTACCTTTACTGTATAATCTGTGCATAGCTGTAAAACAAATGACCAACTGATCAGTGGTAAATTGTATCGGGATTGTACCTAGTAAGGTTTTTCCTTAACCCCTCGGGCTACCACCCGTGATAGGATTGTCCCTGGCTAGGTGACTCTTCCACCCCCCAGGATACCACTTATCAATAAACAATATCAGAATCATCCCTGACTAGGTTCTTCCTTATCCCCTCGGGCTACCACCCGTGATAGGATCATCCCTGGCTAGGTTATTCTTCCACCCCATGGGCTACCACCTATCAATAAACAATATACTTACCTTTCAATTACCTTTGAAATGGTTCTTTTAGTGGTCACAACATTGGATCTGTAGGACTATATATGTAGCTTGTGACATGTAGAAAATCATACAAGACAATATGACAATGAAAAAGAGTACGTTACACAAATAATAAAATGTGTATGAAATGAAACAACTTGTGAACTTTATCTAGCAACAAGAACCCATGTAACTTGATATACAAGCATGTATAAGGATTTGAAAGTGACTATTTATGGAAGAATATGAACATGTCAAAGAATGGATACACAATTAATAGTTGTGTCGGAGTTGGCAAGTGCCTTTATGTACCAAGGAAAGATCTATATTTTATGCTAAGTGATACGAAATCAAGTAGCCTTACATACCTCGTTGTATGACCTTGTTACCACCTCAAGATAACCTTCCATCCATCGAAATGCTTATCTACTACATAGTAGGTGATAAAACTAGTATTAAAAGCCAATAGATATACATTGGTAGCTCAATAACATAACAAAATAATACACGGACAGCAAGCGGGTATTTATAAACCCGAGTGTGTTCTTTCAACCTTTCTGTCCCATAATCGAGTTTTTATAACACACATTCACACGTAAATATCATTTACATCCTGTTTTAATGCCATAACAGTCTTACAACAACCCACAAAGCACAACACATAACAATTCTACACAACCTAAAAATGGATAGCGTAATGTTATCTTCCTTCGCTACATTTTGACGTTGACAACTCCAACCAAACTATTCCAACTGGGCCTAAATGGATCTCCTAGTTGATGGGCTTGGGCTGCCCATTTTGCAATTTTCGCTTCACTTAGTTTTGGGTCCAATTAGCCAAGTGGGTTATGGTGTATTTGGGCCTTTTTTATATTCTCTTTGTTTTGATCACATAGCCCATTTATGATTCTAAAATGTAGGCTAAAGTTATACCCTTAACACAAACTTTATTCACAATCGAACTGGGTCAAATTCGACGTCGAGCCTCATCTCCATTTAGCTAACAAATTTAAGCTAAGCAAGTAGGTGACACACCTGCTAAGTTATTAAGTCCTACAAGCACCTCAATTCTCTCACTTCATTTAAGGCTATGATCTCCTCAATTCGACACAAAACATGTATGTACTCGACCCTCTTAAGCGTTAGACGCACATATAGCCTATTAACACAATATTCAAGCACTTTTAAAAATCGGCGCTAATTTGACCAAACCATGTCATGTTTCATTTGAATTGTACTAGTATTGTAAGGTGTTACATTTGTGTGTCTAGAGCTTATGTTTTTGTATTGTATAGTTAGTCGAGAAAGGGCTTGTCCCGACCCTTATCAGATACTTTACTTTATCTAAAGGCTTTGTAGACTATGTAAACTAAAGTGTGGTCATGTCTCATACTTCAGACACCGTGGCCCTAATGGCCTAGCCATATGCATTTTCTTTTGGCTTGTTATAGCTGTCTACTTTCTTAAAGGCATGTTAAATGTAGAAATTCCTCATAATATGTATAGAAAGCACATAGATATAGGTTGGTTCTCCCGGGCCTTATTGGCAACGGGTGCCAATCCACCTTAATAGGACTTTGGGCATGACATGAATATTATGTTACCATGAGATACAATGCAGTTGATGATTTCTCAATATGAATGTTATGTTTCCATATCTGAGTTTATAATAATGTTATGAATGATGATGATGGGTTGTTGAATTCTTTTCAAATTAGTATGTTTCACTTCATTCATGTCCAATACTCTTGAATTTCATGATTTTAAGATCAAATACATAAACTCAACGTATTTTGGACTATGAATATATGATGAAGCATATTGTGTTGATGAAAGGTTTTATGGTAAGATATGCTAGTCATGAATGTTATGAATCATTAAGGGCTATCAAGTATATTATGATTCCATAAAAATGTTATGAAAATTGTGCAATATTATGAGTCTTTCTATGATGCTATGGTTTTGATGAGCTACTCCTATGATGATACTGTAATATTATAATTCCATGCATATAATGACTATGATTATGATTTAACTATTCTATGGAATATTGGCTTAGCACTGAGAGGACCTTGGTAGATCATCATTGTCCCTTAACTATGTTGCCACTTTATATTTGTGATTAGCTAATAAATCCATATAGCTTGTGTTGCATGATTCACCGAAAAGGGTGGGGTTTCCATAAGATACATGCTAAATAATGACCAAAAAGGCTAGAGTTCCCATTAAGCTCTTATCATATATTAACTGAAAAGGGTAAAGTTTCTCTAAGGCATTTGTAAAACACTCTCCAAAAAAGAGAAATTCCTGTAAACTAAGGGTATGGTCTACCTTGGTAAGTAGAGATCTCCTTGTTCGGTATGGAGGTGACATAGTGATTTCACGTAGTAGCTCAAATGGTCTTAATTATTGGTTAAGGTCTCTTCCCACCTATATGTGGTATGTTATGAGACTGTGTTTGCCTTCCGTGAATGTTTTGACGAAGGAATTGATCATTCATGACATATTGAGTGTATTGCCTTTGTATATGATTATGGATCTTGTCTATTACGGCTTATGATCATGCATTACACCCTACATACTTAGCATATTCCAAGTACTAATGCATATTTTTTATGTATATGATCTGACAATGTAGATACTGGAGCTCCTATCCTTCAACCTCCTCATGGGTTGTATGGTATCTTGAAGGCTTTACTTCTGGTGAGTCCTCCATTTCGAGTAAAAACCCTTTTTCTATCTTGCTATGTTGAGACTTTACTACTTTGTTATTTACTTTTGATAGTGAGCCCAGGACATATGTTCGCCCTCATCCCAGTATGTTTAGAGGTATTGTTGGATGATATGATATGTATGATATATGGATGCCTATATATCTATGGAGTTCTTCCATTAGTCCATAACATTGTATGTTGTTGCTTGATCTTGATGCCAAGTGGTGATCTTCCTAACCCCATAGAGTGTGTCTTATGTTCCCTCTCCCCAATTTAATTGATGTGATTGAATGATGATAATTCCTTATCCTATTTTTACCTATACAGTGCGTCTTAATTCCTTAATACTCTTAGTAGTATGATTCATTCATGCTTCTTAACCAAGGATGTGCTTAAGTATGATATGAGGTTTGTTTGAGTACTTTTGGGTTCCGTATTCACCATGTTGTACATAGGCTCTAGGCATCGGTCATGATACATCTCAACAATGCATTTAATGCTTAGATAGATGGATAGTCAGACCATACTATTTAGGTCTTGGAGAAAATGTTATGGGCTTGTGTATTGAAGTTTAAGGTAAGTGGGACAAGTTTTAAATTGGCAAAGTTTCTATAACAATTGTTACCACTCAAATGTTCAGATGGCCCTGATCGAGGACCTATATGGTAGGCATTTATCATATTCCAATTAGTTTGTCTGATTACTCCAAGCCTAGGACACACAACATTGACCTGTTTCAAGCTACCTTATTCAGAATTCGAGTGATCCAAGATAGATTTATGACAATATATAGATTCCATTAGAGTTATGCGCATCCTAGGTGCCACCCTTTATCCTTCAGTGGTAGTGATTGAGTTGTCATGACTCAAGCCTAGGACCTAGATGTGACGCGGAGAATGGGAACCCGAAGGAACCCCAAACAAGATCCTTAACACATCATTACCTATCATTGGCCGCTGAAGCAGTTAATGATCATAATAAGAGTAGAAATAAGGGAAAAAGGGTTAAAGGAATACTTTCATACCATAAGCACCAAAACAAGAGAGTCAAGGCTGAAAACATAACATGTCCAACAACACCTCAACTACATAGATAAGAGCGGGGGCTAAGACAAGCAACCAAGCTCACCCTCATAGTGTATACATACATAAAAGAAAGATAGTCTAGTACATAGTATGAGATCATAGATATTTTCCTTAGAATGGAGGACTGACCAACTAGCTTGAGAGAATTTGTACTAGCCACGTAGAGGAAGATGCTCAAGTAGAGCTTCGGTTCCTAAATGGTGATATCACGTAGGCATAGAGTATGCATTAGTATGTTTGTATATAATAAGTAGGTAGGATGCAATGTAACAACAAATAAGCAACATAGTCGAAATGGATAAAAATAGGCAATGAATATAGCATATAACAATACGGCATGCATGGAAGATTCTTAAAGTAAATCATGCTTACATAAAACATAATACATGTGTAAGAAGAGACCAAAATTAATGACTTCATATTTTATCAAGGTACAAACCTCTTGATTGGTTGGTGGATCGTTGCACACTACTACCCCTGGTGATTGAGGTGCAAACCCCTCAACCCGGTTATCAAGATACAAATCCCTTGATTAGTTGGTGGATACTTGCACCCTACCACTCCTGATGATTGAGGTATAAACCCCTCCACCTGGTTATCAAAGTACAAACCCCTTAATTAGTTATCAACATAAAAACCCCTCGACATGGTTATCCAGGCTCTTAACCCCCCGAGTAGGGCATGGTCAATTTCCAACACTATAAAGGAGAATAACATATATATACATTTCTTTCATCATTATAATGTTGTTCAACTCATAAGATATGCATTGGTCCTTCAATACCTCAAGAAACTATAATCAGACATTTTATCAAACACTTGGCGGGTGTGTAGAGCTAGTGTAAAACCATGCAATCTAGAGATGAAATCAAGCAAGGAAATCCAAGGTAAAACCATCCATCAATACTTGGTAACACCCTCAAGTAATATACACTAAAACACTTTATTAAATCCCATAATAGATCTTAGAGTTATAGCTCAAAACATGCTAAATCAATCATAATTTCATGAAACCCCAACATAGCTCATAATCAAATTCATAGTGAGTAAGACCCATAAGAAAATCAACTTAAAATAATGCAATTTTGAGTGAAAAGGAATCTTATGCTTCATGGGTGAAAGGAATACATGAATGAAACCCACATACCTTAACTTTGGAGAATTCTTGACGAAAATTGGAAATGGAGACTTGAAGCTTTAGTGAAATCCTTATGATCCGCAAGAGATTTGAACACTTGACTTTTGAGGTGAAATATTATCTAAGTGTTTGAGAGAGTATTTGGGAATGTCTTGAATTATGTGAAGGCAAAATATGGCTATGTATAAATATTTTCACGCATGGGAAGGCTTAGGCCCAAGATCCAAAAGTCTTGAACCGAATAGAAAACTGGCAACCAAAATACATTAACGGATAGCTTACTGGAATTTGCAATTTGGAAAAATGAAATTGCGATACATTTTCTCTAAAATTGGGGTTAGACCAATTTCCCACTCAATTTGACCCCCTGATCAAGAATATGAGGTCAAATTTTCAATATCATGCATTAATTTTGAGATATATGGAAATTATGATTCTGAGCACTTCTGAGGCACATTTTCGGGCACTTTTTGAGGTCATTTCAATATATCCCCCTTGGGAACAATCATTGTGGAATGTCAAAGAAACATATATGTATCATGACCCAAGCCTAGGTCCTAGACGTGATCGGTGAATGGGGAACGCGAAGGAACCCCAAACAAGCCTCTTAGCATATCATTACACACCCTTGGTCGCGGAAGCAATGTAAAACAACGCAAGACACATAAACAAGGGGAATTAGGACTAAGGAGAAAGCTTGCGTAACATCATAATCAAGAGACAAAAGAGTCAAGGCTCATAACATAGATACATAGCACGTCCAACACCTCTACTACATAGATAGGAGTGGGGTAAAGACATAGTAGTTGACTCACCCTCGTGGTCAAAATAAAACATAAAGAAGAGTGACTCAATACATAATAAGACAAACATAGACTAGGGTCTCCAAAGTGGAGGACTCACCAACTAGCTTGAGTAGCACCAAACTAGTCACGTGGAGGAGGAGTATGATCAACGTGGACTTTGGTTACTACATGGTGATATCATATAGGTAAAAGTATATGTTAGTATGTTTAACTAAGTATATAGGATGCAATCCAACAAGAAGTAGGCATCATAGTTAAAATGCATAATAATAGCCATAATATAACAATATGACATGTATGACCAGTGTATAAGTAAAACATGCTTAAGTAACTCATACTCATATAGGATATCATATGTGTAGAAAAGACCAAGCTAGATTTTCCAAAGTATAAACCCCTTGGTTGGTTGATGATGATTTCACCCCATCAACCTAGCAGTGTAGTACAAACCCCTCACATGGTTGATAATAATTACACCTTATCACTATGTTGGCGAAGTACAAACCCCTCATATGGTTGATGAGTACAAAACCCCACCTCGGTTACCTAGGCTCTTGTCCCCCCGGATAGGGTATGGTCTAATGCAACACTTTATATAGAGTATATCATATAATAAACTCATTTCATCATCATATAGTCAATCATATCATATCTCATGCGTTGGACCTTCAATTCCACAAGAAACAACATCCAGACATTTTATCAAACACTTAGAGGGTGTGTAATGCTAGTATAAAAACATGAAATATAGAGATGACATCATGCAAGAAAATCCATTGTATAACCATCAATTAAAACTTTGTAACACCCTCAAGAGATATACATAAAAAGTCCTTATCAAATCTTAAAATAGATCCAAGATTTACAGCTTAATACATAGCAAAATAGTCACAACTTTACATAGCTTTATCATAGTTCATATACATGTTCATACTGGTAAACCCATTAATAATATCAACTTTAAATCATGAAAATTAGTAGAAAGGAGATTAGGGCACCATGGGTGGAAGGACCCAATGGCTAAACCAACATACCTTATCTTTGAGGAAGCTCTTGATGAAGATTGAAAATGGAGCTTGAAGCTTTAAGGAAATCCTTAATTCTGGATAAGAGTTTTGAGACTTGAATTTGGGAGTAAAAAATAAGGCTAAGTGTTTGAGAGGATAGTGTGAAATATTTAGGATGATATGAGGGTGAAATATAGCTAAGTATAAGTAAAAACACGTTTAGGAACACTTAAGCCCAAGACCCAAAAGTCTTGGATCGCACTGAAAAATAACTGGGCAGAAATAATATAGGTCTACATCGCAGACCTATCGCGGAGATTGAATTAACACATGCCCGCGATGGAGGTGCATCACGGTGCCATCAGAGATACATTGAATAAGAAAAATTGCGAAAATGGAAGTTGTTAATTGTTTACTCTTAAATCGGGGTTAGACCCTCTTCCCCCTAATTTTGACCCCTTGAACAAGATATGAAGTTAAATATTTGGTATCGCACACGGATTTTGATATCTATGGAATTTAAAATTCTAATTATTCCGAGGAGCATTTTCAAGCACTTTCTGGGGTTGTTTCAATATGATAGACACAAAGAAGATAGTTTCAGCCAACATAAGGATACAACAATGCACTTAAACATCATTTCAAAAATTTCAACATAAGTGTAAAATCATCAAGAGCTTGTTAATCTAAACATGAATGCATGCAAATGTCATGGGTTGAACCTAGACTTGAAATCACATAGGGGCCTTAGAGTTAGTAGTAGGATTTAATAGAGTGGAATAGCTAAGGATACTATTTTTGAATGTCGGCTTTGTCCTCGCATGTAGCACTTTTGACTCGTTGATTCCTCCAAAGGATCTTAATGGAAGCAACGTCGTTGTTCCTTAGCCTCTTCACTTGTCTATCCAAGATCTCTTCTAGTTACTCCTCATAATTCAAGTTGTCCTCAACAACACCCACAAAATCCAATGAAATAATAGCATTCAGATCACCCACACACTTCCTCAACATAGACATATGAAACACCGAATGAACCAAATTCATTTCACTTGGCAACTCCAACTCATAAGCCACCGTACAAATCCTCCTCATCACCCTATAAGGACCCGCATATCTAGGGCTTAACTTACCCATCTTACCAAAACTAGTACACCCTTCATGGGTGAAATCTTCAAAAAGACCCAATCACCAAATTTGAATGCAAGATCCCTTCTCTTCACATCAGCATAGGAGTTTTGGTGAGTTTGGGCCGTCTTCAACCTTTCTATAATCATCCTAACCTTATCAAGATCCTCCATAACAAAATATCGTCCCAACAAAGGCACCTCTCAAACCTCAAACCACCCAACCGGTGATCTACAACGTCTACCATAAAGAGCCTCAGAAAGGGCCATACAGATGCTAGAATTATAGTTATTGTTATGAGCAAACTCAGTCAATGGAACGTGATAATCCCAACTACCCTTAAACTCCAATACACAAGTCCTAAGCATGTCCTTAGGTGTTGGGATAGTTCTTTTGGCTTGGCCATCCATTTGGGAGTGAAAGGTTGTAATAAGTTTAACTCCTGTACCAAGACCCCTTTGAAAGGAGCTCCAAAATGTGAACTAAATTGACCACCATCATCTGATATGATGGACAAAGGAACCCCATGCAACTTCACCAAGTCATGAGTGTACAACCTAGCATTATCTTCAGCCCCATATATGGTCTTAACCGGTAGAAAGTGAGCCAATTTTGTCATCCTATCAACCACAACTCAAATGGAATCAAAACACTTTCTATTTAACCATGGGACTATGAAACATCACTCACACTCACAAAATATATTCATGTATCATACCTAATACCATAGGATTGTCCCTATACTCATGACTAAGACCTTCAACTGCTTGGACTAAGATCACTTTAGGACTTTCTAAGATTGTAACGTAGGTTAGGGAGGATTTTGTATGGTATTTTGGGAATATAGTGACTAAAGGCCCTTCTTGACACTGTGTTTTCCTACACTTTTGCCCTTCTAACTCTGTTATTTTCCATATCATTCTCCCTTTCTCCTATATCAAGCTTTTCTAGATGCTTTCTTTTTATTTTTCAACCATTTGCCTTGATTTTGCACTTCGTTTTTCTTTTTAGCTCACAACTAAGGCATCACTTATTATTCTTGCACCCAGTGCATGATTTTTCACCTTTTCCTTGTATCTCTAACTTCCCCCTTATTTTTTTGTTTCATCCTTACACTAGTCGCCCTCAATTTAGTCTTTTGGCTTGAGTTATGGTGCACAATATCCATCATCAGAACCAAGGCCACCTTTTGTGGCCACCCTCAACTTAGGTTTTTTTCCTCCATTAAAGTGCACAATATTCGAGGAATGACTAGGGCCAATTTTAGGATTTTAACAACTAACTAGGCTATGTTTACTTGGTGTTTGCAAAGAATAGGTATATGTTAGGCTCAAACACAAGGAACAAACGATATACTACAAATTTGGTTAGTCAGTAAGCTATGTAGGATTTTAAGAACAATGGTCTAAAGATCCTTTCCTAATCCAATTAAACTACAATCTAACTTAGAGTAACAAGGCAAAGTCTAAACAAGCACACAACACATGAATTTAGTGATTTAAAAACATTCAAATCATGCTTTTTATCTCAATTTATCTGAACAAGCATGACAACACACCTAAACGTGAATGGTTGCTATCTCAACTAACTATCAAAAATTTTGGTGGGTATCATTTTTCAAAAAAAACACAAAAACTTGCTATATACCACATGTATTAGTACTATATGGTACAAATACTACCTAAAGGTGCCAGTTCAATCAAAAGTAAATTATCCATGAAAAAAAATAACATAGGCAAGAAAATCCCAGGATAAAAAATTTGGGTAGTTATGGACCCAAACTACTCAGATTTCACTGAGGCCCATAACCACCCACACCCCATTGAAAAAAATGTGCATTGTCCCCAATGCACACAATCAAAGCAAAACATAGTATAAGGGGTCAAAAATCATAGGTGGGCATCTAAGCACCAATATCCACCTTGGGTTGCTTTCTCAAAGTCTGATTTATTGTCACGGCACAACATGGATGGCTTGCGTACTCACACTTCCTCAAGATCCCATTCCTCCATAGTTTTTTTTCTTCCACATTTCCAAGGTATGGCTTGCCTCTTTGGCCATTTACATTGAAAGTTCCTTCATTTTTTCTATCAAACTCAATACCCCATGATCAAAGACACTTGCTACTAGAAAGGGTCCTCACCATTTGGATTTTTGCTTTCCAGGGAACACCTTTAATCTTTAATAGAGTTGTACCAAGTCCCCTAGTGAGAACTAATGATTCTCTATGCAATGATCATATTATAGCATCATTCTTTGTTTGTACAAGGTTGAGCTCTCATACGCCTTTAAGCGAAACTCATCAAGCTTATTGAGTTGGCTCAACGTAGAGTTTGCTGCATCATTCAATTTAGATTTAACTTCAACACCCACATTGCATTATGCTCAAGTTCCATTGGCGAATGACATGCCTTCTCAAAGCTGAGTTGGTAGGGAGACATGCCTATAGGGGTCTTGAATGTTGTCTGATATGCCCATAATGCTTCATCCAACTTTCACGACCAATCTATCTGGTTTGCATTCACAGTCTAGGATAGAATCTATCTAATCTCCCTATTAGACACCTCCTCCTACCCACTCATCTAAGGATGGTAACGAGTCACTACTAATGTCCTGTAAAAATACAACACTTTTTATACTTGAAACAAGGAATTTTATATGTTCTCAATGTGATGTTAGTTGGTTTTATGTGTTTGTGCTATATATGTAGGATTCTGGAGTTGGCTTTTCTTTTATGAAGAAAGTATAGATGTTGCTGATTTTGATGCAGTACGAGACCCTTATGGGTTGTAGTTCACTTTATGAGTCATGAAGTAGGTTTTGTGGACAATTCTAGTAAGGGGTTGATTTTCTTAAGTTGATTCTATGAACATGCAGATGAGTCATGGATTGATTTATGAGTCATAGAACATAGTTCATGCCCTGAGTACTAAAAATTAGGACTTTCTGATGATTCATCAGACAAAACCCCCCTACGGGTTGTAAACCACTTTACGGGTCTCGTACAGTTGTCGTAGACTTGAAGTCTGGATTTCTAGCAGCACTGTACGAGACCCTGATTATGAGCCTTGGAATACAATATGACCCATAAACCTATTCGTGAGGCGTGCCAACCCAGCTATCCTATTATGGTAAGGACTTGCATTTTAAATATTATAAATAGGTTTTCAGGTTATTTTTCTTGGAGGGTTAAAGACAGTATACAAAGAACTTGAGAATTAGAGAGGAAAAATAGTGAGACAACATTAGAGATTTTTGAGAAATACTTGTACTTTGATTTCATCTTTAATCTTATGATTCTCACTGAAGTTGGATTTGGTTGTTCTGCATTCAATTGTGTAAGTTCTCGAATATGTTATTCCAATTCATAAGTCTCCCTTCTACACAAATCAAGAGTAGCTGAATCCACAACTAGGGTTGTGGGAACCATGAAGAACTAACAAGGCAAAATCAGATAATTCATAGTTCTTGGAAAGTGTGCTTGCATGTATTAATTAACTCTCTTCATTTTGCATATTTTCTAATGGTGGCCAACATTAGAACCCACCTAGTGTTACTAACTGGATGAAGGCAGTAGTGAATTGGAAAAGAGATTAAATAATAAGATTCAATTAATGTGTTCTTGTCTAATCAACCAAACTGGACCAAAGGGAGGTTATACTGGGACAAATAGGTAAGGGTTAGTAATGCACACTACGGAGATGGGCCAAGTCACGTAGTGAATCACATCTCTCACTTGGAACAAAAGTTTTGGTGAAGTTAACTTATCTTCGTGCATGATATACATTAGAAAAAAATTTGGTTATCCGATTTTACTAAGTTAGGGAATCATAAGGAACACAATACCCTAGTTTTTCTCCATATTAATTTCACTCTTGTGTTAGTTAGTTTTACTTTTCTATTGATTACTACAAACCCCACCCCCTTCTGAGGGGAAGTAAAGTGGTTAATCAATCAAATTACAATAATTGAATTCTCTTGACTCTATGTTGGGTTCTACCCTAACATTTAGGTTCTATTTCTTGACAACAACTACTTTATCCTAAAAAATGAGGTATAACTTGGGTGACATTAAGATTTGGGCACCATTGCCGGGAAGACTAGACTTAGTAAATTCATAGTGATTTTGGGTATTTATCCTTATTTCCCATATTTTGAAATTTTGTTTTGTTTCTTTACAAAGTGTAAGTGTAGTGTATGCCCAACATGTGAAGTCGAGGCAGACCCTTGAGTCCATTTGACCCAGAGATCTATAGAACATTGAGGAGAATGGCCTAAGATAACACCAATAATTGTGCTAATGTTGATATGAATAGGAATGAGAATAAAAATGATGATCATGAGAACCCACCTCATCTTGAGGATATTGCTCCACTGTCTCAAGATCTTAATGGTAAGCTTACCAGTGGAATCAATATAGGCTGAATCGTATGGCTATGGAGGTGACTGAAGCTATTGTGTTGTGATCATTATTGGCTGACACAAAGTTCATTATCTCGAGTGGGTTACTTCTGATGCTTTAGAATCGTGGGTTGTTTGTAGACATACCATCGGAGGATCCATATAGCCATCTATATAAACATGCATTTGTTTGCAAGAGTGCGATGGGAACATAGAATCTGTCTATATATGCTGTGGGACTTTATGCCTTCCTATTGTCTCTTACAGGAAATGCAACACTATGGCTATGCAAGCTCCCACAGAGTGCGATCACCAATTGGGTTGATTTGCGGAAGGCTTTTTAGGAGACATACTTCCCTAGATTCAAGAAGCTCAAGTTGAAGTACCATATCAATATCTTTGAGAAACTTCTTGGTTACTTAATCAGCACTATAGCAGAGCGGTTCACCAAATTATTGATGATTGTCCCAGATCATAAGATAGTTGATGATGCCTTAGTGGAGATCATTTACCATGCCCTTGATGAGAAAAGTCAGGCTTGTTCAAGCATTATTATGGGGGGCCATGTTCTTATATTAGTCATTCATAAGGATTGTAGAAAAGATAGAGAGAGTGGTCAAGACTTATCGTGCATGGGGGCAGAGAGATAGAGCATCTACCAAAAGTTTGTGCGCTGTTTTCCCAAATTCACACAAGTATGAAGGTGATGATGAAGCAAAACCAGGAGCGAGTCAATGTAGTGGTTCATCAACCTCCATGTGCACCTGCGTATGATGAGCCTTATTATGTGAATGACACCAGCTTTATTGCTAATAAGATGGGGGGTTCCCAGACCAACGTCAAGGGTCCAATCAGACCATTAGTGCCAAGTTCAAGGAAACCAAGGTCAAAACTTCAATAGAGATAGAGCTTTTAGGGACAATCATAGAGTGTACTATGAGCATTACAGGGGTCCAGTAAGAGATGTAGATAGGGATCTTGAGTTTCTTCTTGGTAATAGGGTGTTTGTGAAGATTTCTCCTATGAAGGGTGTAAGCATTTTGGCAAGAAGGGCAAGTTAAGTCCTGGAATGTAGGTCCTTATAAGAGTTTTTAGCAGATTGGGAATGTGGCCTATAGATTGTATTTGCCTCCGGATTTGAGTTCTATTCACCCAGTGTTCCATGTATTTATGTTGAGGAAATTTATTGGTGATCCTAGTACAATTGTGCTTTGGAAAGTGTTGAGATTGAGGAGATCTTATCTTATAAGGAAGTCCCGGTTGAGATCTTGGATAGGCAAGTGAAGCGGCTACGCAACAAGGATGTGGCTTTATTTAAGGTGATTTGGAGAAATCAACGTGTTGAAAGTACTATGTGGGAAGTGGAATCAAGTATGGTATGATGATAACTCTATCCTTTCTAATCTACTCAAGCCTATGATATTAGGTTCTTTCTATTCCCAATGGTCCTACTTATTTCACTCTTGAGTTTCATGATATTACATGCATACATGTGCACAAAAAGATTTAAAGATATTTTGAATGATTTACAGATGTTTTGATATGAGTTTTGATGACTTTAAGATTTTGAAGAGATGAAATATTCGTTATGTCTTTGTGTTTAGATTTTTAATGTTCAAGTTAAGCTTTTCAAGCTTTGTTTAGCACATTTGAGGATGAATGTTCCCAATGGGGAGCTAATATATAGACCCGAACTTTGCATGACCTTAATGGTGCACGAAAGTTTGGTTTCAGAGAGTTTTTGACCAAGGAGACACCTTATGGACACCTCCATGGGCCGTGTGACTCATCAAGGGCCATGTGGAGGAGCCTTGAGGTGGCCCTTGGCCTTGTGTGCAGCATGTGAGCCTCATGTTGGAGTTAAAGACCAAGGCACACACCACAAAAACCCCACACGGTTTGTGTGGTGGCTTGTATGATGTAGCATTGTCCTTAAAATCCATATTTTTGGCTAAGACTTATTACACATGATCCTTATACGAATGGTCTGTATAATAATTCATGGTCATATGGCTATCCATACGGGCGTTAGAGTGAAAATATTTTAAGTATGAAATTACCGCCTTGGAACTTCGTCATTGAAGAATTTTGGCTAAGTGAAGCACCATGGAAGGCCATATGGTCCAGGTGACCCCTTAGAGGACCCCAAATCAGTTTATACTCCTTCTTTACTATTCATTCTTATTCTAACACTTAACTTCTCATTCACATGCTTAAACACTTTCCAAATCCTTTTTCTGAGCTCTAATAAGAGGATTCCAATTGAAGCTTCAATCAAGAAAAATTCAATTTCAAGACTTCAATCCAAGATTATTTATTTGGTTTAGGCTCATCATGGGTCTCCTACATCAAGCCAAGTTCAAACGCATTCCATTGGCTAAGTTTTTCAAGTGAATCAGTAGAAGGGATAACGTTAAATGATCGTATCTCCTTGGGTAAAAATAACTGAGTGGCCTATGACCTACCAAATTGAATCTGTTTGTATTAGATTTCCAATGCATCCAGTTTCATCTAATTCTGAATTTGGATCATGACGTTATACCAGTTTTTGTAAAGCTTGCCTGTGTTATGTTCTCTCTATTTTAGCTAAGGAAATCTTCATAGGAGTTCTGCACGATCCGCGGTCCTTTTACATGGACCATGGAGCATCTTCATGGGATACCTGAAATTATTTTGAAGCTCATTTCATTAATGGTTTCCTCATAATTTTGGCTACTTCTAAGGGACGTTTATGACTTCCTAACCAATGCTAAACCCCTGAAATGACCTTCACTCTTCTTTTCTCATTCAAATTCATTCAACACTTACAATCTATTCAAGCTCACTCTTAAGAACTCCTCTCAAGAACTCTAGTGAAGGCTTAGCTTGGGAATTAAGGTAAGAATCTCTTCTTCATCAAATTTCATCCTATTTCTTCTTGATTAGCTAAGGTATGTGGGATTGATTCATGGTCTTTTTCAATCATTATCAACCCAAACTCTTTTACACTTGATTTTATTAAATTGAGCTTACTTTAATTATGGATTTTTAAGATTATTGTTTATTTCATTCAGTTGAGATATGGACTATGTTTTATTGTTGATATTAAAATAATTTAAGATCTAATATGTTGAATTGCATGAATATTATGCAGATTTGAATATTCATTGACCCTTTAAAGTTTGATTTGGACATGGGTAATCTAAATTGTGGTTTGAATATGGATTTTAATTATGAATTTACTTAAGTTTCATATTTAATTACTGATTTAAGGTTGAACCTCTATTACCCATTGCTATTCTCATATCATTCATGGCATTTGCATACAGGAGCATTGGATTTTGATGAAAATGAATTAGTGCGTTAATCCCAAATATGTTTATGAAAATGAATTAGTGAGTTAAGTTAACTTAAATGAATGTGACAAGAATGTGATCACATAAACGTCTATGATATTAGCTCTTTGAGAATATTGGGTGTTTACACCTCATTGGAAATTGTGAATAGGTTATTCTATGCATGAAAAGAATGTTTAGAAATATGACTTCACCTTGATCCCAAGTATGAATGATTATGAATAATGTTTGGCTTTTAAGCCGAAGTATGAATTAAAATGATTTAAAATGACTTGTATCTCTTTTGAAAGCATGTATACATATATGTGTTCTTGTGGGATGATGAGTTAGCACTGACGAGATTGGAGGCATCAGGGCTATCCCCAAATGTCCTCTTCTTTTCTCTTGAACTATGTGCCAGCATAGGTATATGTATATGGTAATCCTCACCGAAATGGATAATCCGTAAGGTGCGGTTACAACACTTATATGATATGATAAAATTGTGAAAATCCTATCCGAAATAGGAGGCTCATAAGGAGAAGTATCGTTTACCTTTAGCAAGTAGACCATCTCTTTTTCAATGTGGGGATAATATCGGGATTCCAAGTAATAGCTCTCTTGGTATTATACATTGTTTAACGTCTCATTCCCACTTTATCTCTTGGTATTATACATCGGTTAACGTCTCATTCCCTCTTATAAAAAGCATTATGGCAGAGCATGCATCATGGATTTCATGGCATATTCTTATATTATATTCCTTTGTTTATATACTACTTTCTATATAATGTGCCCTTGTCATCTAACATTGAGTACAGGTTTAATAAGTTCATGTACATTACATGGCTGCATACTTAGTACATTGAAATGTACTATTGGATACTTTTTTCCTACATGATCTAACCATGTAGGAACCGAGACTACCTTCATTCACCTTTTAACGGCTAGATTGGGTTTGAGAAATTGTTGTGGTGAGTCCTATCTTCCAAGGACAAGCCACCATCTATCTACCTTATGTTGCTTCTATTTATAATATTTACTTTGAGAGTGAGCACAGGACATGTGTTGGCCCCCGTCCTATTCCATGACTGGAGATATTGTGGGTCATCTTGTATGCATATATGCTATGTTGTTTTTAGGAGATCATGATTACGACTATCTATTGGATATGGTTATTATGATTTGATTGTAGGTGTTAGGATATGGATTTATGTTATGATGTTCAAATGTGGAAGATCCTAAGTCCCCTTTTTCCCCCATAGAGTGAGTCATACTTACCCGCGCCTTAGTTCTTACGCGCTATGTGTTATGTGAATACATGCAAATTCCTATCCCTATAACATCCCCATAGCGTGGGCCACACATTCCCATCATTTGACCTTTGTGTTTACTATCTCTTATACGCTTCCGAACCGATGATGTGAATTTTGATACTTTGAGACTTGTTTGGGGACTCTCAGATTCCCATTCACCATGTCACTCCTAGACCCTATGTCCATGTCATGACCCCAACCGATAACCTTGAAATTGTAAGTAATGGGTATTAGAAGGAAACTAATAGAATCTAATCATATGTCAACAATATAGAAGAATAATGACTTGAACTAACTAAAAATACATATAAGAAACCCTCCAAGATCATGAAAATCACCAGTACAGAGCTGCTGTACATAAAAATAAGGAGTACCAGTCTCAAAAATGGACTTAAATATACAAAAGATCTTGCTAATCTTAAAAAAATATAGGCCACTAAGTTGAAAGAGATAAAATGATCCGAAATACCAAGTGATCATCCTTGGCCTGCTGTGCGGGCTGCTACAAGATAGATCAATTAGCGCTAATGATTAATGCTTGAACCTATATCATGAAAGTAGATGCAGGGTGTAGTATAAGTAAAAGAGCAATAGGTACTTAGTTGACATCATAGGTCAACTGAGAAGGAAAAGTAAAAAGAATATGAAAAAGGAGGAATACATCTAAAAAAAGTCAAATATACTGCCAAGAGTAAGAAAACTAACTACCATATAAGTAAGTCTATGGTATAAAGCTATGCTACCTATACCTAATTGGGACTATGCAAGCAGGACCAAGATATAGGAGAACTTAAAATATAAGGAATTAAGAAGTAATGAAATTATCGTACGAAAGAACATGAATCGAAACAAACCCTAAACCATGATTAACTGGGGGCAAAAGACCTGTAGGAATTGGGTAATGAGGCTGGAACTACTACTACCCGAATGCTCATCCAATAAATAAGGGAGACCAAGGATCGGACTACTACTACTCAGATGTCTCCTACTATATGAAGGAGGCTGAGGCTGGGACTATGTCTACTAGGATGCTCGCCTGATATGAAAGGGGTTGAGGTCAGGACTTCTACTATTTGAATGCTAACTTGATATAGTCGGAGGTGCCTAATTTCTCTTCCCTTTCATATATATGTTACAAGTTACCAAGAATTTCCTTCCCATATCAAATGAGAAATGATATGACCGATCATTATCAATGGGAATCCAGAAACAATAAAATACAAGACCTAACTCTGCAACATTCCCAAAAACCATCGAATTCGGGGAAATATAGATGATAGAGGCTTACTCGGGAAAGTTGCTACCTAGATAAGGTGCACCTATTAAGCACTAGTCTTCTATGCCATGTTATAGGGATCTAAGCCAGTCGAACAATGTTAGGGAATCTAAACCAGGTTCTAATATCCTATGTAATGGTGATTATGCTTCACAATACTAATAATAGAAACTAATAGTAATAAAATAGGCCAACCAAGAAGGACCATGGATCACATGCTCATAATTACCCTAAGTACCCGAAAAGACCTAAAACATGCTTCAAATACTAAAGCTTATAAACACTCTACCCCACCACAACTATATCAACTATTCTACATGCTATCATAAATCCAGCATCTATAGGTAACAATGCCATCATTACTGGCATACGATAAAAAGATAGAAAAATGATTAATGATTACTCAAAAATTTTAATAAGGCCTACTTTATGAATTCTACTATCCATGATAAGTAAAACCGCCACCTTATTCAAATTCTAATCAATTCAGCATGGTTTTATGCTAACCAGATTAGTCTAAAGAAAGGGGAGTCGTAGCCGACCGACAAGTCGATCATATGTGCTTCAACTTAATTTGCCTAATCTTTTTCCTTTAGAACAACTTCTAAACACTACCACACTATTAAAAAACATATTCACAATGTTATAAAGTTCATTTAGACACTAAAATCATAACAAATGGGATGGACCATTTTTGGGGTCTACAACAGGAAATGTGGGACTTGCTTCTGGACTTGGCCCTAAAATATGGTCCCAAACAATACTCTCAGGTCAATCAACAACGCAACTAAATTTAAGCCTAACATCAACACGAATGGGCACACAACAAAAATCCCAAAATTTAGCTATAAAGTTAAGAAATAGCAATAGACACGGGGAAATTTAGAAAAAAATGATGTTTCAGTATCCAAAATGAACCACTCCTGGATGATCCTTGCAGAGTTCCACCCAAATAGACCAATAAAACATAAGATATGGACATCTGTAGCTCAAGATACCACATCATAAAGTTACCCCAAGTTTCACTCCAAACAAGTATAACCACGATAATTACTTGAAATAAAGCTTCAATTTTACTTTTCGACATCGCCAATGTGTTCCCTACAAAATATCCACAGATTTATCCCTTTAAAACTCCAAATTTCATCTTGAAATTCCCAATGAATTGCCTTTAGAAGTTATTTACCGATAGTGTTGAATTGGAATAAGGAATGAAAATATAAAGAACCTTAGGTGTTGCTATAACGATGTTAGTGATCGCTATAGCGACCTTTACTAAAAAGGGCAGGCCTTGCTATAGAGAGACTCCTGCCCTACTAGTGTGTCACTATATTGAGCCTCTAATTGAACCTCTACTTGCTATAGTGAGGTCACTATAGCAAGGTAGGGCCGCTAAAGCAACGACACCAGATGATAAACTAAGATAGTTGATTTTTCCAATTTCTAATATCCGACGGGGTACTTGGAATTCATCCGAGACCCCGTGAATGCAAATGTACTATGCTAACCACAAAAATTGACATTTTAAATTCAATGGTGAAGTTGAAATTCCCATAAAAGGTCATTTCAACTAATTGTGGGTCGCATTCCCATGATTATTTTAAGCAATTTCTATCGAGTGGCTCGAAATGAATCTAGAAGCCTCGAGAATTAAACACAGGATTGGTCTAGATTAAACTCAACATTTCAAAACTAACCATATTCTTAGAATTTTCATTTGACCATATTTTTCAAAAATAGTGAAAAAAGTCAACCATTGGTTAATTTTGAAGGATAAAATACAAAACTCGATACAAGCTCACCCCTAAGGCCTCGATTCTTGAGCCGATCATGCTTCTAGTGTAAGTTTTCTATTCTAGAGCTGATGGAACTGTCAAAGTTCTATTAGAAGGACATTTGTCCATGTTTTGCATAAAAATCAAAATTTAAGGTATAAGGCCTTCTAACACATGAAAAACTACACAACTCCCTAATGATTGATTAAGCGACCATCTACCAATGCCAACAAGTTATAAATGACCTAGGGTTGCTACAGAAATGCTATAATGGTAAAAATAACATGGTAAAGGCAAAATGCGTCAAGGTTCAAGGTAAAAGTTAGCAATTGAGAAGCCGGACCGGGGAAGGATGTTCCCTAGAGGTTCATTAGAACCTCCACTACTAAAATAACTTTTGTCTACAAAAATAAGAATAAAATCATACCAGAGGGCTCAAATAAGCGTGCGAGTTTCTCAACATCTCTTTCTCAATCTCTAAAGTAGCATTCTCAACTGGATGATGTCGTCACTCAACCTTAATAACTAGAATAGACCTGGCATGAAGTTGGCGAACATCTCTAGCTAATATGCCTATCGATTTCTCAATATAAGTTAGGCAGTCATCCAAGTCAATGATGTCATAATGAAGCATGTAAGAATCATTTAGAATGTACCAATGAAGCATAGAAACATAAAAAATTTGATGGATAGCTAAAAATGCTTGAGGCTGGGACAACAAATATATAACCTCGCCAATGTGCCTCAATATCTCAAATGGCCCACTATGTTGTGGGCTAACCTTGTGCCACCTATGAGACCTCATTATGCCTTTTAAGGGAAATACTCATGAAACAACCCTAATAAATGCCTGAAAATGTGCCTTGAAAGTGTCCAAAATTATAATTTCTATATATCTCAAAATTCATGCGTGATATCAAAAATTCAACTTCATATTCTTTATCAGGGGGTCAAATTGAGTGGGAAATGGGTCTAACCCCAATTTTAGATCAAAGAAATTGCAATTCTATTTTTCCAAGTTGCAAATTCCAATGAGCTATGTGCGCCACTGGCACGACTCGCTAAGGGCGCGCTATAGTGTATTTTGGCTGCAAGTTTTCTATATCAGTCCAAGACTTTTGGGTCTTGGGCATAAGCCTTTCCATGCATGAAAATACCTATAATATGCCATATTTTACCTTTTTCTCATTCAAGACATTCCCAAATACTCTCCCAAGCTCTTGGACAATATTTCACCTCAAAATTCAAGTGTCCAAATCTGTTCCATATCTTAAGGATTTCACTCAAACTTCAAGTCTCAATTTCCAATCTTCATAAAGAATTCTCCAAAGCTAAGGTATGTGGGTTTCATTTATAGGTTCCTTTCACCCATGAAGCGTAATATTCCTTTTCACTCAGAATTGCATGATTTTAAGTTGATTTGCTTATTGGTCTTACTCACTATGAATTTGACTATGAATTATGTTGGGGTTTCATGAAATTGTGATTGTCTTAGCATGTTCTGAGCTATGAATCAACGATATATTGTGGAGTTTAATGAAGGGTTTTGGTGTATATTGCTTGAGGGTATTACCAAGTATTGCTGGATAGTTTTACATTAGATGGCCTTGCATGATTTCATCCCTAAATTGCATGGTTTTACACTAGCTTTACACATTCGCCAAGTGTTTTATAAAATGTCCAGTTGTGGTTTCTTGAGGAATTGAAGGTCCAATGCATGTCTCATGAGTTGAATGACTTTATGATGATGAAAGGAATATGTGTATAAGATATCTTCTACACAGTATTGGAAATCGACCATGCCCTACTTGGAGGGCTTAAGAGCCCTCGTAACATGTCTAGGGTTTTGTACCTTGATAACCAATCAAGGGGTTTGAACCTTGATAACTGAGTTGAGGGATTTGTATCCCAATCACCAGGTGTGGTAGGGTGCGAGTTTACACCAACCAATTAAGGGGTTTTGTACCTTGATAACCGGGTTGAGGGGTTTGTACCTTAATTAGCAGGGGTGGTAGGGTAAGACCATCCACAAACCAATCAAGGGGTTTGTACCTTGATAAACTATGATCTTCTTAATAATGGTCTCTTCTTAAACATGTATTATATTTTGTGTAAGCATGATTTTCTTTAAGCATCTTTCATGCATGTCATCTTATTATATGCTATTTATTGACTATGTTTATGCATTTCGACTATGTTGCTTAGTTCTTGTTGTATTGTATCCTACATACTTAGTACATTAATACATACTATTGCATATTCTATGCCTACATGATGTGACTATGTAGGAACCGGAGCCCCACTTGAGCATCTTTCTTCACGTTGCTGGTATGAATTCTCTCAAGCTAGTTAGTGAGTCCTCCATTTAGGGGAAAATATTTATGGTCTCATGCAATGTACTAAGACTATCATTCTTTTATGTACGTGTTGTTTATGTGGGTGAGCCCAGTTGCCTATCTTGGCCCCCGCTCTTAT
The DNA here is from genome assembly GCA_025774065.1 of Solanum ossicruentum. NCBI lineage: Eukaryota > Viridiplantae > Streptophyta > Magnoliopsida > Solanales > Solanaceae > Solanum > Solanum ossicruentum. The sequence continues at coordinate 23,134 of JAOTQR010090955.1, forward strand.
CTATGTAGTAGAGGAATTGTTGAACATGTTATGTATTGAGCCTTGACTCTCTTGCTTCTATGAAAGTATTCCTTTAGCCCTTTTCCACTCATTTCTACTCTTATTATGATGATTAATTGCATCTGCGACCAATTATGTGTAATGATAAGTTAAGAGGCTTGTTTGGCGTCCCTTCAGCTTCCCCTTGCAGTGTCACATCTAGGCCCTAAGATTGGGTGGTGACAAACTTGGAATTAGAGTACTATGTTGTTCATGGTCCTTGGCATCCAACACACTATGTCGATTCAAATCTTGTTCATGGTTGTGTTGTGCACCCCAACTATGAGCAAGAGGCTATGAGGTGTTTTAGGAAATGCTTCCCTTCTTCATGTTCTAAGTTATGCTATAGAGTTGAAGTAAGGTTTTTCCCCCTAATGATTATTCTTTACTATGCTAGATCATGGCTAAAACAAAAGGAAAGAGAGCCCACACTCCCAAGGAACAATCGAATCATGGTGAGCTCCGAGATGATCTCACTTTGCTAGCATAAGTGGTAGCTAACCAAGCCAACCAAGGGGCCCAAGCCCCTTATGCTCCTACCCCAGTGTCTAGGGTGAGAGACTTTATGTGGATGAACCCACCACAATTCTATGGGTCTAAGGTAGATGAGGACCCTCAAGAGTTCATTGATGATGTCTACAAGGTATTGGCTATCATGGGCACTAGATCAGAAGAGAAAACGGATTTGGTGGCCTACCAACTCAAAGGGGTAGAACAAATATGGTTTAACCTATAGAAGGAGGAGAATGGAATTAAAAATGTGGTGCTTTGGGACGAGTTCAAGGCAGCTTTTCTTAATCGATTCTTTCCTCTTAAGCTTAGGGAGGCCAAAATGGTGGAGTTTATGAATTAGAGACAAGGATCTATGAGTGTGAAGGAGTATGCCCTCAGGTTCAACCAACTCTCTAAGTATGCTCCCCATTTGGTTGCCGACCCAAGGTCTAGAATGAACAACTTCATGATAAGTGTATCCGATTTGGTGAGTGAGGAATGTCGGTCCATTATGCTGATTAGCGACATGGATTTGTCCCACTTGATGACCTTTGCTAAATAAATGGAGGAGGAAAGGTTGAGGAAGAGGATGAGTAACGAGGCTAAGAGGGCTCGTTTTGAGGGAAAGTTCCAAAGTCAAAAGAATGGATGGTTCCATCAAGGCCAAGGGTCTTCTCGTTCTTCTAATAGGACATTTGCCAATGACCTCCCAAGGGCACAAGGTGTTGGTGGTGTGGTTCCTAATATTGTGTGTGCAAGATGTGGTAAGGCTCATGGGGCCCATGTTTGAAAGATACTAATGCATGTTATGGATCTGGGGAAGTGGGTCACGAAAAGATTGATTGTCCTTGTAACCACAACAAGGGTAAGGAGATTCATCTACAAGGTGAAAATGTGGTTCCTTTGGGAGAGGTGGCCAACAAGGTGGCGCCCTAAGGCACAATCAGTTCTATGCACTCCAAGGGAGGCAATGGGTTAAAGAGGTTCCCGATGTCATCACTTGTATGTTAGAAGTCTTTCATTTTGATGTGTATTCATTGATTGATCTAGGTTCCACTCTTTCTTTTCTTACCCCCTTTGTTGCTAAAAAGTTTCATGTTGAGCCCAAACTTTTATGTGAGTCTTATGAGTTGTCTACTCCCATTGGTACATCTATTGTTGCTAGAAAGGTGTATAGAAATTGTCCCGTTTGCATTTTGCATAAGATGTTTCCTCGTGATCTTATCGACTTGGAAATGGTGGGTTTTGATTTCATACTTGGGAAGTATTGGTTGCATGCATACTATGCCTCTATTGATTGTAGTACCTGTAGGGTCAAATTCCAATTCCAAAATGAACCTCCCTTGAGTGGGAGAGTCATGATGCGGTGGTCAAGGGTAGATTCATCTCTAGAGCCGATTCCCATTATAAAGGAGTTCCTTGATGTGTTTCCAAATGACCTTCTCGGTGTTCCTCCTGAAAGTAAAATAGATTTTGGTGTAGACCTCCTTCTCAATACTCAACTCATTTCTATTCCCCCTTATCGCATGGCCCCGTCAGAGTTAAAGGAGCAATTGAGGGATTTGTTGGAGAAGGGTTTCATTAGGCCCAGTAAATCACCCTAGGGTGCTCCATTGTTGTTTGTGAAGAAGAAGTATGGGTCTCTTAGAATGTATATTGACTACCAGCAATATAATAGGGTCACCATAAAGAATAAGTATCCTCTTTCAAGGATTGATGATTTGTTTGACCAATTGCAAGGGGCTAGTCACTTCTCTAAGATTGTTTAGAGGACCGAGTATCATCAAGTGAAGATGAGGGAGGGTGATATTCTCAAGATGGCTCTCCATACTAGTTATAGCCATTATGAGTTTGTTGTGATGTTCTTTGGGTTGACCCATGCACCGGCCATCTTCATGGATCTTATGAATAGGGTCTTTAAAACCTACCTTGATTCATTTGTTGTGGTCTTCATTGATGATATTTTGATCTATTCACATAGTGAGAAGGAGCATATGGGTCATTTGAGGGTTGTGCTACAAAGATTGAGGGTAGAGAAGTTGTATGCAAGTATGAAAAATATGAATTTTTGTTAAAAGAGGTTGCATTCGTTGGTTATGTGGTGTCGGGGGATGGTGTTAAGGTGGATCCTAAAAAAGAAGGACGTGATTAGAAATTGGCCTAGATTATTGACCCTGTTGGATATTAGGAGCATCTTGGGCTTATGAAACGACCCCAAAAGTGCCCGAAAATGTGCCTCGGAAGTGCCTGAAATCGTAATTTCCGTAAATATCAAAATCCATGCACGATATTAGAAATTAACTTCATATTTATGATTGGAGGGTCATATTGAGTGGGAAATGTGTCTAACCCCTATTTAAGAGCAACCGTAGCAAAATTAAAAAATCGCAAAAATGCGATTTCTAGAGTCGATCTGCGCCCCTGACGCGATGCGCCAAGGGTGCGCTACATGTATTTTGTGCACTGTTTTTCTTGTCCGGTCCAAGGTATTTGGGTCTTGATCCTAAGTGTTCCATGCATGGAAATCCTATACTTAGCTTTATTTCACCCTCATATCATTCAAGACATTCCCAATTACACTCCCAAACACTTAGACAATATTTCATCTCCAAATTTCAAGTTTCAAAACTAATCTGGATTCTAAGGTTCTCATTCAAGATTCAAGTCTCCTTCTCCAATTGTCATCAAGCTATTCTCCAAATCTAAGGTATGTAGGTTTCTTTCATGGGTTTCTTTCACCAATAATACCCAAACTGTCTTTTACTCAAAGTTGCATGATATAGAGTTGATTTATTCATGGGTCTTATCAATTTTGAATTTCACTGCCCACTATATTGGGGTTTATGAAATTGCGACTCTTTTATCATGTTTTGAGTTATGAAACAAAGACCTTTTGAGAGATTTGATAAAGGGTTTTGATGAATATTACTTGAGGGTGACACCAAGTATCTATTGATGGCTTTACATTGAATATTCTAGCATGATTTCACTCTTGAAATAGAATGATTTTACACTAGCACTACACACCCTCCAAGTGTTTGATAAAATGTCCGGATTATGAGTTCTTGAGGAATTGAAGGTCCAATGCATGTCTTATGAGTTGAATTACTTTATGATGATGAAAGGAATGTATGTATATAATGATGATGAAAGTATTATATGCATATGATGATGATGAAAGGAATATATGTACATGATATTATCTCTATAGTGTTGGTAACTGTCCAAGCCTTACTCAGGGGGGTTATAGGCCCGGGTAACCTTGTTTAGGCATTTGTACCTCGATCGCCTCGCTCGGGAGGCGATAGGCCTGTGCAATGATGTCGAGGGGTTTGTACCTTGATAACCACATCGGGGGGTTTGTATTCCATCAACCATGTAGGGGGTTTTTACCTTATCAATCTATTGAGGGGTTCGTACCTCAGTCGCCTCTCTAAGGGGGTGGTACACCTTGGATATGCACTAACAATGGTCTCTCCTTACATATGTATTATGTTCTATATAAAGATGATTTTACTTTAAGCATCATTTATACATGTCATATCGCTATACGTTTATAGATTGTCTGTGTTATGCATTTTGATTGTAGTGCTTATCACTTGTTGCATTGCATACTACATACTTAGTACATTCACATGAACTAGTTCATACTTTATGCCTACATGAGTCACCATGTAGGAACCGGAGCCCCACTTGATCCTCCTCCTCCATGTAGCTAGTACAACATCTCAAGATTGTTGGTGAGTCCTCCATTCTAGGGCGATGCTTATGATTTCCTACTATTTTCTAAGAATTTCCTTCTTTTGTATGTATGTTAACTATGAGGGTGAGCCCAGTAGCTTTTTTTGGCCCCCACTAAGTATCTACGTTTTAGAGGTGTTATTGGATATATTTGCATTATGCTTTGAGCTTTGACTCCCTCTTCTCTCTTGATGTTATGATATGAGAATTTTCCCTTAGTCCCATTTATCCCTATCTACAGTCTAATGTTGTATTTTATTACATCCACGACAAAGGATATGTATATGAAATGCTAAGAGGCTTGTTTGGGGTCCCTTCGGGTTCCCCATTCACCATATCACGTCTTGGCCCTAGGCTTGGGTCAGGAAAATCTTGGTATTAGAGCACTAGGATGTTAGATCCTAGAACTCCAACACATATCGTCGATTAGAGTCTTGTTCATGGTTGTGTTGTGCACCACAACTATGACTAAGAGGCTATGAGACGTCTTTGCAAAATGTTTCCCTTCTTCATGTTCTAAGTCGTGCTATAGAGTTAAAGTAAGGATTACACCCTAACGATTATTCTTTGCTTTGCAAGATCACGCCTAACAAAAGAGAGAGAAGAGCCCGCACACCCGAGGAGCAACCAACTAATAAGGATCTCTGGATGCTCTCACTTTGCTTACATAAGTTGTGGCTACCCAAGCCAACCAAGGGGCCCAAGACTTTCACGCTCCTACACCGGCTTCTCGGGTGAGAGATTTCATGAGAATGAATACCTTGGAATTCCATGGGTCATAGGTGAATAAGGACACTCAAGAGTTTTGTGAGGTCTAAAAAGTTTTCGCTATTATGGGTGTTAGATAGGAGGAGAAGGCAAATTTGGCGGCTTATCAACTCAAGGGGGTGGCAGAAATATGGTTTAATCAACAGAAGGAAGATAAGGAAGTCAACTATGTGGTGCTTTGGGAGGAGTTCAAGGTGGCCTTCCTTAATCGGTTCTTCCCTCTAGAGCTTAGGGAAGCAAAATTGGTGGAGTTTATGTATTTGAGACAAGGGTCTATGTGTCTGAGGGAGTATGCCCTAATGTTTACTCAACTCTCTAAGTATGCTCCCACTTGGTGGCCGACCCAAGGTCTAGGATGAACAAATTTGTAATGGGCATTTTTGATTTGGTGAGTGAAGAATGTCGGTCTGCTATGCTGATTGGTGACATGTATTTGTCCCAGTTGATGACCTACCCAAACAAATGGAGGAAGAGAAGTTGAGAAAGTTGAGGAGTCATGATGCCAAGAGGGCCCATTTTGAGGGGAAGTTCCGAAGTCGAAAGGGTGGCCGATTTCATCAAGGCCAAGGGTCCTATCCTACATTTATCAAGAGGGTTACCAATAACTTTCCAAGGGCCCAAGGTAGTGGAGCTTTGGATCCTAATGGTAGGTGTCCAAAATATGGTAGGGTTCATAGTGTCCCGTGTTTGAGGGATACTAATACATGTTATGGTTGTGTGGAACATGTACATAAGTTGATGGATTGCCCCCGGAATCGCAACAAGGGCAAGGAGTTCATCCACACGGTGCTAATGTGGTTCCTCTGAGTAGAGGTGGCTGACAAGATGGTGTCCCAAGGCACAAACGGTTTTACACTTTGCATGGGAGGCAAGGGGTAGATGAGCTGCCCGATGTCGTTATCGGTATTGATTTTGATGTGTATGCATTTATTGATCTGGGTCGCACTCTTTCTTTTGTTACCCCCTTTGTTGCAAAAAACATT
>JAOTQR010090963.1:0-32819 GCA_025774065.1 Solanum ossicruentum
AATAATAATAATAATAATAATAATAATAATAATAATAATAATAATAATAATAATAATAATAATAATAATAATGAATAGATAGCATAGTAGCAATATGACATGTAGGAAGGATGCTTGAAGTAAACATGCTTATATAGAACATATTACGTAGATAAGAATAGACCATCATCATAGAATAAACAACTAGTACTCAAAATCCAAGGCTTAGATCCCCCTTGGTAGTGATCGAGATACAACTCCTTAACAAGGTTAATAGACTTAACACCCTCCATCAAAGTAGTCAAAGTACCAACCTCTCAACAAGGTTAATGAACTTAACACCCTCTATCAAAGTGGTCAAGGTACCAACCCCTCAACAAGGTTATGGTTGACATGTAACACTATAGACGATTATCATAAAATTAACAGATATAACATACTTTCATCATCATAAGATCATACATCTCATATGCCAAGCATTAGACCTTCAATAACTCAAGAATCATAACCTAAACATACTATCAAACACTTGGCGGGTGTGTAGTACTAGTTTAAAATCATGCAATTCAAAAGTGAAATCATACAAGAAAACCTGAAGTAAAATAGCCCACCAATACTTAGTAACACCATCTTAAAAATTAAATTGAAAACCCTCATCAAATATCAAGAGAGATCATAGTTCTATAGCTTAAAACATGCATAATCATAATAGGGTAATCATCTTATGGTATAGGCTTAAAAATGAGTAATCATGTATTTTCAAACAAGCTTTCATAAAATCCCAATATAGTACATGATTATAATCTCTAATGAATAATACCCATAAGCAACACAACTTGGAAACATGTAATTTTCATAGAAACGGAAGATTGGGCTTATTGGGTGAAAGGTACCCATGAATGAAATCCACATACCTTAGACCTTGAATTTCTTGAAATTGAGTTGTGAAAGACTTGAAGTTTGGAAGAGGGTCTTGGAATCCAAAGCTTGCTCTTGAGTTTCCTTGATTTTGTATTGAGGTTTTGATGGAGGCTCTTGAGAGGATTTGAGAGTGTATTCCAATTGGGAGGAGTGAATTTGATCTTTAGAAATAGGGTTAGGTCTTCAGGAGGTGTTAAGATAGCATAGAAATTCCATAATAGCAATAAAAATGGCTAAATTTACGGAATGCCATTAATGAAGCGGAATTTGGCAAAAACCCATATATACCCCTGCACATACAAGTTCTACGAAAACGGGCATAACTTCTTTACCTGAACTCTAAATAAGGTGAAATCAAGTGCGTTGGAAAGATAATTCAAAGAATTTAATTTAGTAGGTCATGGGATACCCAGCTCATTGTGTGCTAAGAGATATGCCCATTTAAAGTCGACCCTTATGCCAGTACTTATGCAAAACTTAGCCAACTTAAATTCTTTTGAACTTGGCTTGATGTAGGGGACCCAATATGGTCTTAAGCAACATAAATATGCTTGACTTAGATTTGAAAGAGAGCTTGAAGCTTGAATGAGTTTCTTGAGACCCGAAAGTTAGTTTGGGACACTTGAATTGGGTGAAATAATTGTCTAAGTGTTTGACAATGTATCAGGGAATGTCTTGTATGATTTGAAAATTAAATATGGCTAAGTATATTTAAAGTTTGGGAACACTTAGGCCCAAAATCAAAAAGTCATGGACCGATCAAGAAAAATAACCCACAAAATGAACTGAAGCGCGCCCTCCGCGTGTCGCGCCTTTGGCGTGAAAACCTCACTGGAAAGAGAATTTTAGGAAAATGAAATTGTGATTCGTTCTCTATAAAATCGGGGTTAGACCCTTTCCGACTTGATTTGACCCCCTGAACAAGAATATTTAGTTGGCTTTTCGAAATAATGCATGAATTTTGAGATGAATGAAAATTACGATTTTGGGCATTTTCGAGGCACATTTTTTGGCACTTTTTTGGATTGTTACATTAGGGATAGTCTTCTTAGATTTCTAAAGAGTAGGTTAGACACTGACTGAATTTTTCTATGTGAGAAAGTATGTGGTCCCATAGTAGCAAAACTATCCTCTTATGTCATGCTTATGCCATCTCTCTAAACTATGTGTTTGAAGAGAGTTTGTGAGAAGCGCAAAGGCACATCATCACAAAAAAGGGGCGGAGGTTCCCAAGTGGGAGAAAATATGAACGATGTGGCAATTTATATTAAAAATAATAATAGTTAGCAAGTAAGTTAGAAATAATAATAATTAAGGAAAGTAATAAATACAAAGAAATAAAATGCACATAAGTAAATAGAGGTAAATAAGGAAATCAGGTAGTGTTTAACATGTAAGGAAACAAGGATAATAAAGCAAATGTAAAGAAAATAAATAAAGGAAAAAGAGAAATGGATTAACATGTACAAAAAATAGAATCCAAATAAAACAAAGACGTATAACGATTAGAACCTAATATCCATAGCAGAGTCGCCATTCTGCGGGCCCATTTTCTCGTGAAAAATGGGAACCTGTACGATGTTGTGGCACAACCCTTTTGGGATTTGAAAAGAGTGAAGAGTCACCACTTAATGCATTTAAAGATGCATTAGGAAACCATTCAATCTTAAACTAAACCTAAGCCTAAGGTCACCAAAGAACGAGTAAGGACTCAAGTAACATTGAAGGAAAGGTGTTAGGCATCCTTCGAGGTTCGCAACTGCGGGTCTCAATCGTATCTCGCATTTTATGTGGGGGTTAACAAATAAGGTCTCTTTTATTGAATAATTCTAATAAATATCTAAGTGATAAGATATTTAAAAAAGAGAGAAAAGGAATAAATAAATAAATAAATAAATTAGACAGATAAAAAATATCCCAAATAATTTTTAATAGTAAAGAAAAGAAAAATAAATGCTAAACTATGCGATTTTACCACCTGGGTCAGTTAGTCGACTTTATTTTTGGTAGACAAAATAAGAGTTTTGTTATTTTAGCTCACTTGGCTTATTTAAGCCTAAGGACCAAAATCAAGGTTTTATCCTATTAAAGCTCGAGTTGAACTCATCCTTTCTGAGGATCCTATATAGCCCTACCCCTCCTAGGTTGATTTATTATTAGCCTAAAAGAGCACTAAAGAAAAATAAAAAATGCTACCGTTCCCTAGAGTGTCTGTCGTCCCTCCTAAGTTCCAAGAGGTATTGGACTTCTAGTTTTGATGGGTTCTAGACTTAAAAAGAATATAGGCTCCTATTAGACTCACATCAATCAAAACAAAATGGACGAGCCATTGGTACTTTTTTTATCAAATTATCAATTTGCCCCTCTCAGAAGTTATCTTGGGTCATTTTTGGATAAGTCCAAAAGTTGGATTGTGAAAATATCATAAAAAATTGATGTTTTACAAAAGAAAGAGTTTTAAAAGGCTTAAAGTTGAAAATTTTGGATTTTATGGTCATTTCAAGTTTCGAGTGTCAGAATTTGATTCCATCAATTCCAGAATGCCGAATCTGGCCTAGGGGAACTTGTAGAACTAAATTTGGAGTTTAAATGAGAATTACAGGCCCAAAGTTGCATTTTTAGTTTATTTTGGATCATGGGTTTGACTTTTGGTCAACATTTGGGGCTCAGGAGATCGTATCAAAATTCCATCAATGCTAGTAGTTTTGAGTGGTCAAACTAACGTAGAAATGATGTTGTATTAATTTTTGAAGTTTTCGGGAGCAGTTTTAGTATTTTAAGTTTAAAACTAGTTTATTCGATTTGCATTAGTAAATGTATCATTGAAGTTTGTAAATCAATTTATGATGATCTCGTTATGTCTGGATCACTATTTTTGATATGGATACATATTTGGTTTGTGAAATTCTTATTCCAGATGAGTGTCGAGTGCCCGTTCTGAGTTTTGATTTTATTTGTGCGTTGCTGGTGCAAGTTTCTAGTGTAGCCCCCTCTTGCTCTCCGCGTTCACGGAGGTGAACCTGGTTCTCTGTATTCGTGATCGAGGCCTCTGTTTTCGTGGAGGTGGATCTGTTTCTTCTCCGTGCTCACTGAGTGTATTTAGTCCCTGAAGCCAGTCATTAAAAGCATGTTTCAAAACCTATTTTCACCATTTTTACACTTCCAAGCTTCATTGAGAGAGAGATTTCATGGGTTTCCAAGGCAATGTGATTAGGTAATTATTTTTCAACCTATTTCATTGATTTACATTGATTCATTTGTGATTTTTACTTCTAGTTTTTAGATTTAAATGGTGGAATTTGGGGGGGCAGGGTTGAGACTTTGATTCCTAAACTTTTACTGATGATTTCTCCCTCATCTTAGCTCAATTTTCGAATTGGTTTTCACCATTGGAACCCTTATTAAGAGGAGAATATTTTGATTTTTTAAGATTCTGATGACTTTTTCCAGCATGAGATTTTTTACCATTTTATTGTTTTTCTCTGAATTAATTGATTTTAGAGTCATAAGATTTTTCATGTGATTGTGATTCCACATTTGAATAGATTGTGGTGATTTAAAGTACCGTAAAAGCGGGAAAATGACAATTCCATTTTGATTTCAAGACTTTATTTGAGATAAGTGGACTTTCAACCTTTTGTTAAATATGGATGAACCTTATGTGCTCTTATGTGCATGGATTTGAGTACTTTGGGGGTAGAAGTGTTAGCGTAGGTTTGATCAAAATATTTTAGAATGAATAATTATCCTTATTATAATATATTGACTCATAAATTAATTATGAATCCATACCTATTTGATCTTGCGAATCAGTTGTTATTGATAGCAAGATGGTGCTTATATTGTGGCTTGATTGATATATTGGTGCTGTGGTGATATTGAGACACTTGAGAATTATTCGATTTCTATTGTAGATATACATGATGCATATGGACATCTTGCATATTCTATTTCCTTAAACCTAATTAATGTGTCCTTATAATATGCTTGCTTGATGATCTATTGATGATGAAAAGCCGAAGGAAAATGGTTTCGGCTACTAAAAAAGAAAAGAAATGAAAAGCTGAAGGGAAATGGTTCTGGCTAGATATGAAAGTTATTATCGAAGAGAAATGGTTCCAGCAGATACATAGTCAATGTGTGGCCCTAATTTGATCCAACTGAGGGATGTGTATCATAAGGTAGACATGCATCACGATTATTTGACATTGCATTGCATTATGTACATCTCATGGCATCCATTTCATCTCATATCATATCTGATTAAGGTAGTTGTATATTGTTTATGAGATTGTGCACTTCTTGTACACCTGATCTTGTTATACATTGTTGAATCTATTTATATACTGGTGTGCTGAGATACTATGCTAGAAGATGAGTATGTCTATTTTACTGTGATTTATATATCATATGTGTTAGGACTCAGCCAAAGACGGGTCTAGGTCTTATTTTTCCTTGACATCAACAATTACAGAAGTCTCAGCCTCATTCTGAACATGAATACTATAATCATTAGAGTCAACCAATCTAACACTCAATCCAGTCAAATAGTGAACATCCTTTACCAATTCTTTCTTCCCTTCATCAACTTGGGCCACAACACCCATGGATAGCCTACTAAGAGCATCAGCCATAATATCTGCATTATCGGGATGATATTGAACACTCATATCGTAACCTTTAAGAAGTTTAACCAACTTCTTTGCCTCAAATTAGGATCTCTTTTGGTGAACACATATTGCAAACTCTTGTTATCACTGAACACATCAACATGAACCTCATATAAATAATATCTCCAAATTTTCAAAGCAAAAACTACAACCGCTAACTCGAGATCATGAGTCGGATAATTTAGTTCATACACCTTCAATTACATCGGTGCATAAGCTATCACCTTACCATGAGTACACAACCCAATCCAATCCGAGAAACATCATAATACACCACAAACCTATCTAAGCCGTTGGGTAAGGTCAAAATAAGAGCCGATGAAAGATGATGTTTCAAAGTCGGGAATCTCTTCACATATTCATCCGTCCATTAACTCGACTTCTTTTGGGTTAACTTAGTCAATGGAGATACAATGACGAGAAACCTTCAACAAATCTCCTATAATAACCAGCAAACCTAAGAAAACTTTAAATATGAGGAGTCAATGGTCTAGGCTAATTCTTCACGGCCTCAATCTTCTTTGGGTAAACCTTTGTCACGACCTAAGCCTAGGGCCTAGACATAACATAATGAATGAGGAACTCGATGGAAGCCACAAGCCTCTTAGTATATCAATCACACATCCTTGGTCACGGAAGCAAAATAACAACAACAATAGATATAAACAAGGGAAGCGGGACTAAGGGAAGTCTTTGGTAATCATAAAACATTTCAAGAGTCAAGCTCATAGTTTAATTACATCTTAATATCCAACAATATCTCTAACAAAGATTGGAGCGGGGACCAAGACACTCTCCGGGTTGACCCTTATAATAATAAGTGTTCAACATGAAGAAGTCTCAACATAGCAAGAGTAGTAAAGATATTGTCCACAAACTTGAGGACTTACCAAAGTTTAACTCCAAAGCACCGAACTAGCCATGTGGATTATGATCGAGAGGTGCTCCGATCCCTACATGGTAATATCATGTAGGAATATAGTATGCATTAGTAAGTTTGAATGTACTAAGTATATAGGATGCAATGCAACAAGACGTAAGCCAACATAGTTAAAATGCATAATCATAAGAAATAGATAGGTATAATACCAATATGGTATGCATGATCAATGCTGGAAGTAAAACATGCTTGTAAATCGTATAAGCAAAATATATATTACATATGTGGGAAGAGACCATGATCCACATAGACCAAGCAAACTACTACTTTGAATCCAAGGTATTTCACACCCTTGGAAGGTGATTGAGGTATCCACGCCTCAACAAGGTGATTAGGCATGCCACCACCCAACAAGGTAGTCGAGGTATCCATCCCTCAACATGGTAATTGGGCATGTCAACCTCCAACAAGCTGGTTGAGTTATCCATCCGTCATCATGGTGATTGGGCATGTCACCCCCAACAAAGTGATTGAGGTATCCACTCCTCAACATGGTGATTGGGCATAACACCCCCTAACAAGGTGATTGAGTCATGTTACCCCCTCAACAAGGTGATTGGGCATGTCACCCCCTAACAAAGTGTGGTCTACTTGAAACACCATAGATATTTTTCATGAATTCTATGCATATATGCAAGCCCTTTAAACATCATAAAGTCACTTTGACTTATAAACCATGTAATAGATCATAAATAACTTGAGAATCCTTGTCAAAACATTTTATCAAACACTTGGTGGATTCATAATGCTAGTTCAAAATCATGCAATTCAAGAGTGAAATAATATGAGAAAACTCAATGTAAATCAACACACCAACTCATAGTAAAACCCTCATGTACGATACCTTGAAATCCATCATCAAATCTCATAATAGATCATAGTTTCATAGCTCAAAACATGCATAGTGTCAATAGATAAAACCAATTCATAATATATGCTTGAAATAGATAGACATGTATAATAAATCATCATTTAATAAAACCCCAGCATAATTTATAATCAAATTCCATAATAAGAGATACTCATAGATGATACAACTTGAAAATATGTAATTTTCATAAAAAGGGAGATTGGGCTCCATGGGTGCAAAAAGACCCAATGGGGAAACACACACACCTCAAACTTAGGTTTTCTTGAGTTGAGCTTGAAGAGAATCCTTGAGTTCCAAAGTAAGGCTTGAAATTCAAATAAGATTTTTGGTTCGAATGAGATATTTAGTTAAGTCTTAGAGAGGTTTTTGAGAGGATCTTGAGTGATATAGAGTTGAAAAATGGCTAAGTATAGGTGTTTTCACGCATATGTTAGCATGAGGCCATGACCTTAATACCCTTGGACGAGATAGGAAAAATGAGAAAAAATTTGTACTAGTTTGCGTTTGGTCTGTGACGTGGACCTAATGCTTAGGCAAAAGTTGTACTGCTCCATGCCCAGTTCGCGTCGCGGCCTGGTCGTGAATGCGCACTAGATAAGAAAAATTAGAGAAAATTATTTTTCGCTACGGGTCTTATAAAATCCAGGTTATACCTATTTCCCACTCAATGTTTTCCCCCGATCGAGAATATGAAGTCAAATTTTTGATATCAGATATGGATTTTGAGATATGTGAAGATTACGATTATGGGCATTTCAGAAGCACATTTTTGGGGCATTTCAATATCTCCACCTTGGGAACATTCGTCCCTGAATGTCAAAGAAATGTTCATAAGAGAAATAATCATGAAGATTACAGCCCGACATGAATGCAACAAATGCATTTCAACATCATTTTCAAAATCTCAACATGAATATGAAAAATCACCATAAACTTGTCAACATAAACATGAATGCGTGAAAAATGACATAAGGACTAAAAATTAAGACTTGAAATCATATAAGGGACTTAAATTAGTACCTTTGGCTTGAGTAGAGTGGAAGAGATATGGATATCGCTTTCTCATGTTTTCCTCGACTTTCAATGTGCCACTTTCAACTTGTTAGTTCCTCCAAAGGACCTTGACTGAAGCTACACATGTATTTCTCAATCTCTTCACCTATCTACCCAAGATATCTATCGAGACCTCCTCATAGGTTAAATTATCTTCTACAACACCCATAACATCCAAGGACACCATAGCACTTGGGTCACTCACACACTTTCTCAACATGGATACATGGAAGACTAAATGAACCATATTCATCTCCATAGGCAATTCCAACTCATAAGAAACCTTACCAACCCTTCTTAAAACATTATAAGGACCCACAAATCTTGGACTTAATTTTCTCTTTTTGCCGAATCAAACCACACCCTTAATAGGTGAGACTTTCAAGTAAACCCAATCACTAACCTTAAACTCAAGATCTCTTCTTCTCAAATTGGAGTAGGACTTTTATCTACTTTGGGCTTTTTTCAGTCTTTCCCATATCAACCTCAGCTTCTCCAAGGATTCCATGACCAAATCCGGACCTATCAAACCCATTTTCCCCACTTTGAACCACCCAACCGAGGATCTACAACGCCTACCATAAAGAGCTTCAAAGGGAGCCATACTAATTCTTGAGTGGTAGCTCTTGTTGTAAGCAAATTCAATGAGTGGAAAATGTTCATCCCAACTACCCTTAAAATCCAAAACACAAGCTCTAAGCATATTCTCAAGGGTTTGGATAGTCCTCTCAGCTTGACCATCAGTTTGAGGATGAAATGATAGACAAGGGCACCCCATGGAATTTAACCAACTCATGTATATACAACTTGACATAATATTCGGTACCATAAGTAGTTTTAACCAGTAAGAAGTGAGCCAACTTAGTCATTCTATCCATAACAACCCAAATAGAGTCAAAATGTTTCCTAGTCTTAGGAAACCCAACCATAAGATCCATCATGATCTCTTCCTACTTCCAAGTAGGAATCTTTATATCTTGGGCTAGGCCACCCAGCCTTCCATGTTCGGCTTTCACTTGTTGGCAATTGTGACATCTAGATATGACTTGGCAATATCACTCTTCATACCACCCCACCAATACGCCTCCCTCAAACCCCTATACATCTTTGTAGAATCAGGGAGAATGGAATAGGATGAATTATGGGCCTTCTTCAAGACCAATTATTTCAAATCATCCACATTTGGCACACACAATCTACCTTGTTACCTTAGGGCACCATCTTCCCCTTAGGAGAAAACACTTCCACTTTACCATCTCCCACTAGGCCTTCAACTCTAGCAAGGCAGGATCAAGATCTTGTTTTTCCTTTACCTCCTCAATCAAGGAAGACTTAGAACCATTAACAACCACTATACCACCATTATCAACTTCATCCAACCTAACTCCCAATCTAGCCCATTTGGTGCCTTAAAAAAGGGAGTGAGTTCTTAAGGCGACTTTTTATTTTTTTGATGTGTTTTTGTGTTAGTCTTGCAGAAAAGTTAGGTTGGGATGATTTTGAAGAAAAGTAATAGATTTTGCTGAAGCATAGGCCATTTAACCCCATCTATGAGTTGTAGCTAAAGCTACGAGTCGTAGGTTGTGTCGTAACTAGAATCAGAGACCAAAAATTCAGAAATCTGCCAAATGAAGGTCACTCCTACAGGATATTCAACAAGCTGTAATACATACTATGACTCATATAGGTGGACTCATAGCAAGAATCGGAGAGTCAAAATGTTGGACCAAAAAAATTAAATACAAAGACTACAAGACAAACATATGAGTTAAACGACTCATACGTATGGGTCATACCAATTCAGTCCAAGATTCTAAGAACCTGATACGAGACCCCAACTACTACTTCTAGGTCATCCTACAAGTAGTAACTGCAAGACTTATCAGCTGCAGTTGTCTTTTTTGTGTAAATTTTAGAGTTATTTTGTAAATACTATATGTAGTTTAAGTTAGATTTTTGCAAAGAGAGTTCAACTAGTAGACAATCTAGAATTCCATTTTGAATCTTTTCTTAGTTATTAGAGTAGTTTATTGTTCTCTCTTGGAAGACCTATTTTGGGGACTGCAAATCTTTCCTTGTACTCATTATTGATCAAGCAAGCTTGTGAGTTTGCAACATGTGGTGCCTATTTTCTCCACTATTATTGGTAAAACTCTCAACTATGTCTATCATGTGCATTTTTGTGTGTTTTACTTTAGCCATGAGTAGCTAAGCACCCACAACTTGGGGTTGTGGGAACCATGGGTAGTTGAATTTAAATAAGTTAGGTTCCTTGCATTTCTATGATTGGGGTTCCACATGTATTCTTTATTTCCCTTCATTTTTATTATTGTTTAGTGGTGGCCAACATCAAAACCTGCCTACTATCATGATACCGACCAAGGTAGTGATGAATAGAAAAAGGGAGGTGGATAAAAGAATTCGATTAATGTGTTCTCGTCTAACACCAAACCTAACCAAGTGGAGGTTGACTGGGACTACTGGTAATAGTTGTTGGCACACCATGGTAGCCGACCAAGCGCCATGGTGAAATTTGACCTTCACCTTCACAAGAGGGATGGAAGAACCAAAGTTACCATGCTACATGTAAATCGCCAATTATATCTATGTTATCTAGGGTAATCAAGTCGACAAATCATGGGGAACACAATTCCCAAGTTCTCCTCAAAATTGAGTATTTCCTTGTATTATAGTTAGTGTTTATTTTATTTTATTTTTGAATCACAAATCCTCCCCCTATTTAGAGATTGTAATAAAACATAATAGAAATGATTAGTAGTGAAGTCTTGTAGTCCCCTGTATTCCCTGTGTATTTGACCCTAACCTCAGTTAGGTTAATTGCTAACAACGATCTCTTTTTTATTAGAGCGTGAACATCAGGTTGCCAAAAATTATGGCATCGTTGCCAGGGAATATGGCTAGATTTTGATTTGATTACACTATTAGTTAATTATAGTGTTGATTTCTAGAGTCTCTTGTACTTTACTTTATTTTTATTTTTTTCTGATTTTACTTGCAGGGTATACTAGGTTGTATCCCTATATGAGGAGCGATGTGCTATCAAAATACAACACATTTGATGCCTAAAACAAGGGATTTTATGAGTTCTTAAAGTGACTTTTTGCAGTTTTATGTGTTTTTGTGTTTATATAGTAGAAAAGTTATGTTGGCATGATTTGGAATAAAAGTTATAGATTTTGCTGTAGCATAGGCGAAACGAGTCATCCTACAAGTCGTAGCCCAAGCTACAAGTTGCAGGACGTGTCGTAGCAGGAAACAGAGACCAAAAGTTAAGAAATCTGCTAAGTGAGAGTCACTCCTACGAGGCCACCCTATGAGTCATATGTCATATGATGAATTGTATAGGTGGGATCATAACAATAATCAAGAACCAAAATGTTGGACCAAGAAGCTGAAGACCAAGGCTATGAGACCAACATAGGAGTCGTAGTCTAAGCTATGACTCATAACTGTAGGTCATACCAATGAGGTACAAAATGCTAAGAACCTAATATGAGACCCCATTTATGACTCATCGGTTGCCCTATGAGTCGTATCTGCTAGACGTCCCAGATGCTTGCTATCTTTTCTGCATTAATTTTTAGGGGTATAACGTGTACACTATAAATACTTTAAGTAGGGTCTCATTTTAAGAGAGCTGACACTTATGAATTTCTTTAGTCTTGTTCTTGAGCTCTAAAATATTCTCTCAAGAATATTTTTAGGGTTGCAATCATAGATTAGTATTTTCTCTTTGAAAACCCATTTTTGGGGAACTGCAAATCTAGTGCTACACAATTTGGAATTTAGCAATCTTGTAGGTTTGCAATTTGGGTGTCTTCATTTTCATTGGAGTTGGTAAAATTTTCAACTATGCCTTTTACTTGCATTTTTTATGTGTTTTATCTTAGCCATGAGTAGCTAAGCACCCACAACTTGGGGTTATGGGAACCACGGGTAGTTGACATGAAATAATCTAGGTATTGTGCATTTCTGTGATTGGGGTTTTGCATGTGTTGTCTATTTCCCTTCATTATTAACATTATTTTGTAGTGGCTCACACCAAATCCTGTCTACTATCATGATCCCGACCAAGGTAGTGCCGAATAGGAAAAGGGAAGCAGATGACAGGATTCGATTGATGTGTTCCCATCTAATCAACTAAACCTGACCTAGGGGAGGTTGACTGGGACAATAGGTAATGGTAAGTTGGCACGCCATGGTAGCCGACCAAGCGCCATGGTGAAATTCTACCTTCACCTTCACAAGAGTGCTGGAAGAACCTAAGTTACCGTCCTGCATAAGATTCACCAATCGTAGTTATGTTATCTAGGGAATTTGAATCAACGAACCATTGGGAACACAATTCCCAAGTTGTTCTCAAATCTGAGTGTTTTATGGCTTTTTAATTAGTGTTTATTTTATCTTTGATTTTGAATCATAACCCCCCTCCCCACACATACATCTAGGGATTGTAGTTATAGATATTAGAAATGATTAGTGGTAAATTCTCGTAGTCAAGCCCTGTATTCCCTGTGGATGCGACGCTAACCTTGGTTAGGTTAATTACTAATAGTGACCGCTTTCTTATTGGAACATGACTATCATCAAAAATTATGGCGCCGTTGCTAGGGAATACGGCTAGGTTTTGACTTGAGTTCACTATTAATTAATTCTAGTGTTGATTTCTAGAATCTTGTGTATTTTACTTTTTTGTTGTTGTTTTGTTTGAATTTACTTGCAGGGTATGCTAGGTTGTATGCCCCAACACAAGGAGTCAAGGTGAACCCTTTGCTCCGATTAATTTGGAGATCCATCGACCTTTCACGAGAATTGCTCAAGTGAATGAAGATGTTGCAGTTTAGGAGAAGATAAATTTGAATGAGGAGGATATAGGAAGAGAGGAGAATCCAGCAAGGGATAAGAGATGTCATTGTAGGGATTTCAAAGGAAATGCATTTGCATCAATACCAGTTGAACCCCATGGCAATGGATGTGAAAGGGCTCTATAGTACTGCCACCTCTACCGACAGATGCTAAGTTCGTGGTCTCAAATGGATTCCCCAAAATTCTCCAAAACCTTGGCTTATTCATAGGGCTATCGTCAGAGGATCCCCACCGTCATCTCCAAAATGTCGTCTTTTTGTGCAAAAGTTTCATGGGGATACAAAATATTTCTATTAATGTTATTGGATTGAGGGTGTTTCCATTGTCATTGATTGGTAATACAGCTAGCTGGTTGTCTGAGCTTCCTTTGGGTACCATCACAAGTTGGGCTGAGAATGGTCCCCGATCATAAGATTGTTGATGATGCTTTGGCTGACATCTTTTATAGAGCACTTGATGATAATAGCAAAGCATGTGCCAACAGATCATGGGAGGTGTTTTTCTTGATCAACTGTTTGCACTTGTCGCTGAAAGAATGGAACAACTGGTGAAGACCAATAGAGCATGGGGCCAAAGTGAGAGGGGTACAATGAAGACTTCTTGTGTGGTTACCATGAATAAAGAGCAAACAAAGGCAAATGAAGAGATCATGGAGCAACTTGCTCAACTCCATACAAGCATGAACTTGGTTTTAAAGTAAAACTA
Source organism: Solanum ossicruentum (assembly GCA_025774065.1). NCBI lineage: Eukaryota > Viridiplantae > Streptophyta > Magnoliopsida > Solanales > Solanaceae > Solanum > Solanum ossicruentum. Next base: position 14,027 of record JAOTQR010090963.1, read on the forward strand.
AGCAAGTGTATAAGTAGTGACGAACTAGCCCCCAAGGAAACTAGTTTATAATGATCAATTCTTTGATGAGGATGCATGTTTTGTGAGAAACCAAGCGGCGGGTTTTCGGAATAACCCTCAAGGATCCAATTCGGATTATTGGAGGCAAGGTTCTGGGAATCAAGGTCGGATCTTCAATCAAGAAGGGGCATACAGAGATAACAGGGGTGGATATTATGAAAGAGAAAGAGTGCTAGTTGCAGAATAGGGTAGAAGAGAAGGCTACAGGAATGATCTTTAAGTGCCACCACATAACCGTGATGTCGGATCAAGTTGCTCTAGGATTAAGGAAATGTTTGATAAGTTGTTGAAGAGGGCAAATCACCATTATGAGACTTTGAAGGGGATGAAAACTGATATTTCAAGAATAAACCAGAAAATTGAGTCTCACTCTGTGGCAATCAAGAAACACGAACAACAATTCAGATAAGTGTCTTCACAGTTGAACCAATGCCAGAAGGGCACCTTACTAAGCAATATGGTTCAAAATCCTAAGAATGAAGGAGATTGTATGGCCGTGATGACTCGGAGTGGCAAAAGCACTATGGACCCTTCCTATGCTGATTATTGACGATGAAGTTGAGAAGAGAGTTATTGATAACAAGGTAATGGGTGAGGAAGAAACTGCAAGGAACATAGGAGTAGAGTACCAAGAGGTGGGAGAGCAAAAGAAGGTCAAATCAATTCCAAAACCACCTCCTCCATTCCCACAAAGGCTCAAGAAGATGGGAAGTTCAAACAATTCTTGTTGATGTTAAAACAACTATCCATCAACATCCCTCTCTAAGAAGCCTTAGAGAAAATGGCCAGATACACCGAATATATGAAGGATTTGGTCACAAAGAAACGCACTTTAAGCTAAGAGCTCCAAATATATAGTGCAATCATGACTAAATGCCTAGTGAAATAGCATGAAGATCTTGGTGCATTTACCATCCCTTGTACTATTGGTGACATTGAATTTGCAAGGGAATTGTGCGGCTTGAGAGCTTGCATTAATTTAATGCCTCTTGTTGTCATCAAGAGACTTGGTCTTGGCACTCCTACCACTATGAGAATGAGGTTGTTGATGGCCTACTGAAGTATCAAAAAGCCTAAAGGAATCCTATTAGATATTCTTGTTAAAGTTGATAAATTCATTTTTACGACGGATTTCATGATTCTTGACTGTGAGGTTGACTTTGAGGTACCAATTATTTTGGGCAGACCTTTTCTAGCCACCAGGAGAGCCCAAGTGGATATGGATTCGAGTCAACTCCAGTTTAGGGTGAACAATGCTGAGGTGGTGTTTGATATTTGCCAATCCATGAAATATCCGGATAAGTTCAAGAGTGAGGTGTGGGCCTTTGATGATTGCAGATGAAGGAAGATGATAAAGTCGAGCCATGATGTTAAATAAGGCGCTTCTTAGGAGGCAACCAAAGCATTTTTCTAATTATTTTTGTGTTTGAGACTTAGAGTAGTAGTAGTGATTTATTTCAAGACAATGATGCAATTGTAATATTTTTGAAAATTTCTGTGCTTTGAGACTTGGTGTGTAGGTAGGAATTAGAAAAATTGAAGATCTGGAAAAATTAGACTTGGAGCGGCTCCTACAAGTAGGCGTATGAGTCGTAGTCTTCATTACGACTCATAGTCATGCTTCGTAGTAGGAATCAGGAACTATCTAAAGTTGACACATACACTATGAGCCAACCTTACGAATCGTAGGGTCCCCTACGAGTCATAAGAGGGGTTCGTAGTGGCCAGGTATGAACTCTGAATTTTTCCTAAGTGTTGGGTCAGGTGCAAGATCAGGACTTACAAGCCATAGGATGACCCACGACTCATAGTCGGGGTCTTGTAGCCCTAATCTGAGGCATTTTTATAATAGACCCAGTTTTCTATAAAAGGGGTCAAAATAAGTTTGACCATAATTTCCCAAATCCTAACCCTAAAAGGCGACATAAAACTCTCCCAACCCCCATAAATTGAATTTCGACCAAAAATCTCGGCTACGCATGTTATTTTTCGGTGAAGATTCCGGCGAGGGTACCAAATTCTATTGTTTTGATGCAAAATTCATTCCTTGTTCCTTTGGTTCATCTTTTAACCCATTTGGTAAGCTCCTTGTTTGAATTTCTCTGATTATTATTGATAAGTTGCTTCCTATGTGAGCATAAGCTTGGTTTAATAGGGTACAAACATGTTTACTTATGTATGTTTAAGCTAGACTTGTAATATAGGGTTGTTGACTTTGAAAATGGTTGAGCCTTGTTGAGAGTGTGAATGGATTTTTATGAATGTGGAATTGATTGATTTTTGGTTTGGGTGATATTGTTGTGCTTCATATGAAGCTGGAATGGTTGTCAGAGCTAAAGTTTAGTTAGTATGGGTGTAATTGCTTGTATTTAAACATGTGAATTGCAATTGAATCATTTTAACTGATGATTACAACCTTTTCGAATGTTATATGATTGTCAAGTAATGGTTTGTATTGTGTTATGTGTTTGGTATGGTTGACAAAATTGCATAATCGAGTCCAATTCATAGTGTAAATGGTTGTTTTGAATTGCCATTGTTGATTGAAGTTAATATGTGCTATTTGGTTTTGTTTTGCTCCTTCTTGCTTGAGTGTATTGAGGTTTGATAAAGTCTTTGTGCCTTGGGAGAGAAATGAGCAGGTATTGCACGTGACTCTGTACTTAGTTATGAGGCACTCCTACGACTTGTAAGTCCCTATACGAGTCGTAGTGGTCCTTTGTAGCAAGCATCAGTCACCTATAATTCCTTCACATTCCTCTTAAGAGACCCACATACGACTCATAGTACCTAGTACGACTCATAGTGAGGGTCTCGTGAACTTGGATAAGTTTTCAAAATGTTTTTCTAACTAGGTACCTGACCAGGCCTACCACTCGTAGGACATCCTACGAGCCATAATTGCACTCGTACCTGCACATCTGCAATGCATCATTGTTTGTTTCTTTTTCTTGTTATTTGATTTTTTTATTTGTTGTGTTAAGTGAATGAATCATTTTGGTGCTCATATGTATTATTGGTCATACTGCAGATACCATGCCTCCCAAAGATAAGAGGGCCATACAAACATTCAGCAGAAGGCTAGTGGACAAGTCTTCTGAGACAAAAAGGTCTGAGGGCTCAATTGAAGTCCACAGGGTCAGGATTAACCCTTTGGCCCATGTTCCGCAAGCCCAAGCACGTATAGCTCGGGAGTCATTGGAAGTCACCAGAGCCTTCCAGTCTGAAAAGGAGGTACAAGAAGTTGAGAAAAATGACTCGGGGAGCAATTCACCTCAGATGACTCCCACATCTTCCAGCTTTGAGTCAAAGTCCGAGAGCACTTCTTAGCCTGAGCAGGAGGAGGCCCAATTTCAACCCCTAGTCGACCCTAGATGGTGTGTTGCGGGTATGAGAGAGATCTATAACTAGGGACTAGTAGATAAGGGGCATGGCAAGCTGGTCCGACAATTTCACGAGGAGTCCAGGTTGAGCACGATGGGGTTAGATAGAGTACCTGACTTGGATGCAGGATTAGACGAGCATGGACATCATTAGACTACACAGCAGCTGGGTAAATATGCTCCTTTGGTGGTTCATAAGTTGTATGTTGCATACCTTGCTACACTACGCCAAGGGCTACAAAAGAACAAGAAGCCAATCGATTAGCCGAGGCTACGAGTGGTGCCAGTTAGGGGGAGGAAGGTAGACATCTCAGAGGAGATGATCCTCCGAGTATAATTTGGGCCCACCTATAGAGCACCCCAGTCGATCGTTGAGTATGATAGTTGGATTGATAATATGAGAATAGTGGTTACTAGGAATGATATTAGGGTCAGGATGAAGTTGTTACGGTGAATAGCGAGTTAGATTTGCGATCCGGGTCTGGATCCTACGTGGATCACAAACCATGCGGACTCAATTGTGAAGTCACACATGTCATTTTGAGCCAAGTTTTGGTGGTCCATTATCCGCAGGCGTATCAGGCCAACTTTTACAGATAATGTGATCACCCATGAGAGGACTATATTATTGGCCAGCATCCTAGCTGGTTATTCTATTGATTGGGCCTAAATTACATTGGAGCAGATTCACGAGGCTGCAGCACGGACGAACACCTCACTGCTATTTCCAGTTCTTATTCATTGATTATGCAGTGCAACAGGTGTTCCCATCGACCCCCACCAGGACCCACACATAGAGGCTACATGCACTATAGATCCCAGCATGATAAAGGTTGACGAGAACCTGGTGGCCTTTCCACGACTAGCTCCTTCTATCCAAGAGCCTTTCCCGGTAGATCCTCCAGCTTCAGCTCCAGCTCCTACAGGCACTACTCTAGTTTGTTCAGATATTACATCGATAGTTGTGATCGAGTCTACACCCTCCACCAGTACTCCAGCACCAACAATAGCTACTTTACATGTTGAACCTCTTTTCTTTGTTATTGCTTTTCAAGCTTTATCACATAGGACGACTATAACAGAGGGTAGACTCTGCAAGTTTTCATCTCGGGTTCCGCCTTCGGGTGATTCGACCATCAGAGATTTTGAGGAGTGGATGCGGGCATACACCTGAGATCTAGTTGATGACAAGGTCCAATCAGTTGATGCATGGGTCGATGCATTTGAGGCTAGAATCCAGAAGGGGCTTGAGGGTGCTAGGCATGCTGACACCAGTGCGGTGACTGAGGAGTTGGCCAGGTTCAAGGACGACTTACTATAGCTATTGTCATCCCCTACTCTAGTCCCGGAGGTGACCCTGACGAGTGATGATGCCTTTGCTTGGCTCACCGACCATCCAGACACCCATGAGAATAGGTCTCTTGAGCATGATGATCCGGAGCTGACCCTGAATAGGCTGAGATGCGATGATGATGAGCCCATGCCTGATGAGGTGTTGGAGGAGTCGCGAGGGCTAGCGACTATTCAGATGGAGAGAGAGGAGAAAGCAGCTGAGGAGGAGAGCCAGACACTGGACCCGTTGACCAGCCAGACACCGGTGCATGAGCACCAACATGTTTGTTCATTCTTGACCCCAACTCTTACTTTGATATTTGGATACTTTGTTCCTATTTTCACACAATTTTTAATTTTATGTTGGTTTTTAAATGTTTATTGTGTTGGATGATGTTTTTATGTTTAGTTTTGGATAGTGTTTTTAAGTTTAACTGTTGGTTTTGAATGTATATATCCTCGTTATGTTTTCTTATTCTTGTTTAAGCTTGTGTTTCTACTTTGAGGACAAAGTATTCTATTGTTGGAGGGGTGGTGGAAGTCATGGATTAATGTGAAGTCTGAGTAGCCTCAGATCCATAACTTCCCCTATTTTTTATCACAAGGTTTTCTTGCCGTGATTCTTTTTCCTTTTGGATGTTTAAATTCTTGTTGAACCGGCATATTTTAGGATGTGTAGATAAATTGTGAATGCATAGTAATGTTACTTATTGGCATATATAAAGTTCTTAAATGTTCTTTAAGTTTTGATAAAAATTGGGTACCCCATATCTTACCATACTAGTACTATTCAAATGATATATGATATGGTTTGGTCAAATTAGCACCCATTTTTAAAAGTACTTGAATCTCTAATTAAAGGACGATATATATGCCTGATGCTGAAGAGGGTCGAGTGTAAATAAGTTTTAAGTCAAATTGAGAAGATCACGAATTTAAATGAAGTAAGAGAAGTGAGGTGCTTGTAGGACTTAGTAAGCTAGAAGGTGAGTCACCTATTTGCTTTGCTTAAATTTGCTAGCTAAACGGAGATGAGGCCTGACGTCGAATTTGTCCAAGTCCGATTATGGATAAAGTCCGTGTTAAGAGTGTAACTTTAGCCTATGTTTTACCTTCATAAATGGACAACACTTAAAGCCCAAGATGAATAATAAAAGGTTCCAAGTACATCACAACACACTTGACTAATTGGGTCCAAACTAAGTGAAGAGGAATTAGGAAAATGGGCAGCTAAGGCCCATCAACTTTGAGACCCATTTAGGCCCAAGTGTAAAGGCCAAGCTGCTGCATCACAACGTTACTAACATGTGGTAATATGTGGTAAAAATATCAAAATAAAGTAGGCCAAGAGACTCTTTAAAAAGGGCTCAAAAACAACCCCTTAAATCATTTCACTTTGGAACAAATTTTCAGCTTCCTATAGACTCTTCTTTTTCTCTTTTCTTCACTTCACAAGGAAGCCAATACAATCCTTTAGGGTTCATGAAGGAGACATGAATCTTTAAGGCTAAGGTAAGTGGAAATATCTATGTATTTTTTATACTTATCCCATGAAAAACAAGAAGTATATGCTAGTTATGTTTGTGCTGAAATTTTTGATAGCGTGTGTCCTAACAATTGTTGTGAACTTTTCTTGTTATTCAAGAGGATTTTCTCTTCTTGGTTGGATGAATTATGAATCAATACTCATTTTTTTAACAATTTATAGTTTTTAAGTGATGTAACTAAGTTGATGCACCACTTTTATAGTCCGCAAAAGTGAGTTCTTATAGGATATCGCAATTGTGTTCTTAGTACGAACTTGTGGGCTGATGGATGGAAGGCTATTCGTTCACGTCCTTCATGACTGCTTGGGTACTGTTTTGAGACTATTTTAAGGCTGTTTTTATGTATAGATATGTTCAAGATAGTTTGGGTAAAGTTGAAACAGGTTCAAGATTGTCGGCATCGAAATGTAACGAAGGGATGTAACGTTATGCCGCCTATTTGTATATTGTGTAAAATTGTTATGTTTTGTGCTTTGTGGGCTGTTGCAAGACTCTTATGGCAATAAAATAGGAAGGATATGATATGTAAGAGCATGTGTATTAGAAAATATTATTAGAGGCGAAAAGTTTGAAAGGATACGCTTGGGTTTACAATTATCTGCTTGTTGGCCGTATGTTTTTTTATGTGATTGGGATACCAAGATGTATTGATTATCTTCTAATGCTAGTATTACTACCTACTATATTGTAGATAAATTTTTGGAGGAAGGTAAGGTTATCTCGAGGTAATAGCGAGGTTGTACAGCGAGGTATGTAAGGCTACTTGATTTTGTATTATTTGGCATGAAACATAGATCCCTCCTTGGCACATAAAGGCACTTACCAAATCTGACTCAATTATTAACCCTGTCTTAACTCTTTCACATGTTAGTGTGCTCCCATATATAGTCACCTTCAAATCTACATACATACTTGGATACCAAGATACACGAGTTCGTTCTACTATATAAAGTCCATATGTTGTTCTACCTCCTATGCATTCTATTATTTGTGTAACCTACTCCTTTCATTATGGTATTGTCTTTTGTGATTGTTTATATGTCATATGTTGTACCTACAGTCCTACAGCTCCAATATTATAACCACCAAAAGAATCATCTCAAAGATAATTGAAAGGTAAAGTATATTGCTTATTGATGGGTGGTAACCCGAGAGGTGGAAGAATCACCTAGCCAGGGTCGATCCTATCACAGGGGGTAGCCCAAAGGGTTAAAGGAAAAGCCTAGCCAGGGCCAATCCTGATATAGATTTACCACTGATAAGCTGGTCATTTGTATTACATGTTGTGCATAGACTATACAGTAAAGGTAAAGTAATAAAAAGAACATAAATTACATGATCCACACAGTATAACAAAAGGTAGTCTCTTATCCTACACTAGTGCATACTTCCATTTGAGTTGTTGCTTCATATATAATATTTCCTGCCTTACATATTCAGTACATTATCTCGTACTGACGTCCCTTTTGTGGGACCTGCATTTCATGATACAGGTATAGGTGCTAGTAGATCTCCCCAGTAGGAGTATAGGATATCCAACTGCTGTTACCAAGCTCCAGGTTGCTTCAGAGCTTTGTGTGTCTAGAGCTTGTATTTTTGTATAGTATAGTTAGACGAGGTGGGGCTTGTCCCAACCCTTATCAAATGCCTTTCCTTATCTAGAGACTTTGTAGACTATGTAAATTAAAGTGTGGTTATGTCTCGTACTTTGACACCGTGGCCCCAATGGCCTAGCCATATGCATTTTCTTTTGGCTTGTTATTACTGTTTACTTTTTTAAAGGCATGTTGCATGTAGAAATCCCTTATAATATGTATAGAAAGCACATAGGTTGGTTCTCCCGGGCCTTATTAGCAACGGGTGCCAGTCCGCCTTAATGGGACTTTGGGCGTGACATATGGTTAGTGAGGCACATTTTTTGAGTGTTTAGCAATGATTGTTTTGATATTATAAGGGTAAGATGAGGCTTGAACCATGACCTGTGAGTCTATAGTTGATTGTAAGTGCAATACCATGTGTGTTGTAAGCTTATTTTGATGCATTCATGAATTATGTATGGTTAGTGAGGCACACATTTTGAGTGTTTTGATGCATTCATGAATTATCTAAGCTTGGTAAAGTGAGTTAGTTGTTTGGAAGTGATCTTAGGCCATTGTAATGAATGGAAGCCAACTTTTGCCTAAATTGCTACTAAATGATCTAGTGAATCCCTTGTTCCGAATGTGTGAGCTTCTCATGTACTCATTCTTTCTTAATACCTTACTGACTTAACCTTATTTGATGAAATACCCTAATATTGTTGATCTATCTTCGAACATGTGAACCTTGATTGAGGCTAAAAGCCTCAGTTGAGGGTGGCTGCATTGGTGGCCCTAGCTTGAGGTATGGATATTGTATACTTCACCTTAGGCTAAAGGCCTAAATTGAAGGTGACCCTTATTGTGGTAAAGTAACAAAATGAGGTGGTTAGTTGGGGTGAAAAGAAAGAAAATGATTAATCATAAGCCGGGTGAAGAAAAGGAAAATAAAGAGTGCCTTGATCTGAAAAGATGTACAAAAATGAGTTTGAAATTAAGGCACAACTGAAAAAGTGAAAGAAAAGCCTGAAACAAGATTGAAATGGGGGAATAAGGAAAAATTTAGTGAAACTGGATAGATTGAGAAGGTAAAAGTGTTGGTAAGCATGGTTCAAGGATAGCTTTTAGTCACTAAATGCCTAAAATGTCATTCCAAAGCACCCTGAACCTATGTTACAAGCTCTTAAGTCCTAAAGTGATCCAAATCCACTTTGTTACCAAGCTGAAAGATGAGTACAGGGGAAAGCTTATGGTGTCAGTCATTGTGCATGGATTTTAATTGTGAAAGTAAGAATGTTTCCATAATCCCTTATACTAAATGCTTTTGAGTGAGTGTATGAGACTTCTTTCTAGTGAGGGTATTTGCACTACTTGATTAGCATATGACTGCACCAATGATTTTGGAATGTTGATACTCTTTAGCTTATTACAGTTGAATTGCCAAGTTTCTCATTGTATCCTTATCTTGCTGAATAGCCTTGAAATCCTATTTTGAAAAGGGTAAGGGGTACCTAAACCTGAGAAGTGATCTATATGCTAGTAGTATAGTTGTTATGTATTTGTCTTTGTCTATGTAGATTGAGTCAACGCTTAAAGACAAGCAACAATTCTAAGTTGAGGGTATTGATGTGCTGTCAAAATACAACACATTTGATGCTTAAAACAAGGGATTTTGTGAGTTCTTAAAGCGACTTTTTATAGTTTTTATGTGTTTTTGTATTGATATTGCAGAAAAGTTAGGTTGACATGATTTGGAAGAAAAGTTATAGATTTTGCTGAAGCATAGGCCATATGAGTCATCCTACGAGTCATAGCCCAAGCTACAACTCGTAGGACATGTTGTAGCAGGAAACTAAGACCAAAAGTTCAGAAATCTGCCAAGTAAGGATCACTCCTACGAGGCCACCCTATGAGTCATATTCCATACAATGACTCGTATATGTGAGATCGTAGCAATAATTAGAGAGCCATTGGACCAAGAAACTGAAGACCAAGGCTACAAGACCATCATATGAGTCATAGTTCAAGCTATGACTCGTACCAGTGGTCATATAAGTGAGGTCCAAAATGCTAAGACCCTGATACGAGACCCCGACTACGAATCGTAGGCCGCCTTACAAGTCATATCTGTGAAACGTCCCAGATGCCAGTTGTCTTTTCTGCATTATCTTTTAGGGTTATAACTTGTACATTATAAATAGTTTAAGTAGGATTTCCCATTAAGAGAGTTGACACTTGTGAATTTTTTTTAGTCTTGTTCTTGAGCTCTAAAATATTCTCTGAGGAATATTTTTAGGGTTCCAATCTTAGATTAGTATTTTTCTCTTTGAAAACCCATTTTTGGGGAATTGCAAATCTTGTGCTACACAATTTGGAATTTATCAAGCTTGTAGGTATGCAATTTGGGTGTCTTCACTTTTATTGGAGTTGGTAAAATTCTCAACTATGCCTTTTACGTGCATTTTTGTGTGTTTTATCTTAGCCATGAATAGCTAAGCACCCACAACATAGGATTGTGGGAACCATGGGTAGTTAACATGAAATAACCTAGGTATTGTACATTTCTATGATTAGATTTTTGCATGTATTGTCTATTTTCCCTTCATTATTAACGTTGTTTGATGGTGGCCAACATCAAATCCTGCCTACTATTATGATCTCGACCAAAGTACTGATGAATAGGAAAAAGGAAGCAGATGATAGGATTCGATTGATGTGTTCCCATCTAATCCACCAAACTTGACCAAGGGGAGGTTGAATGGGACAATAGTTAATGGTTAGTTGGCACGCCATAGTAGCTGACCAAGCGCAATGGTGAAATTCGACCTTCACCTTCATAAGAGGGATGGAAGAACCTAAGTTACCGTCCTGCATACGATTCAGCAATTGTAGTTATGTTATCTAGGGAACTTGAGTCAACGAACCATGGGGAACAAAATTCCCAAGTTGTTCCCAAATCTGAGTGTTTTCTCACTTTTTAATTAGTATTTATTTTATCTTTGCATTTGAATCACAAACCTCCCTCCCCCTGCACATCTAGAGATTGTAGTTATAGATATTAGATATTATTAGTGGTGAATTCTTGTAGTCATGCCCTGTATTCCATATGGATTCGACCCTAACATTGGTTAGGTTAATTACTTATATCGACCTCTTTCTTATTGGAGCGTGACCATCATCAAGGAGCCAAGGCAATCTCTTAGCTCCACTCAATTTGGAGATCCACTGACTATGAAGAAGAATGGTTCAAGTGAATGAGGATATCGAAGTTTAGGAGGATATGCATACAAACGAGGATATGGAAAGAGAGGAGAATCTACAACAAAGGAGTAATAGGCCACAACTCAGGGACTTCAATGAAAATGGTTATGGGTGGAATCAATTTGATTAAACCCTATGACTATGGATGTTACTGGTGCTATAGTACTACCTCCTCTATTGGCAGATACTAAGTTCACGGTATCGAGTGTATTGCTCCAAATACTCCAAAACCGCCGACTATTCACAAGGCTACCTTCGGAGGATCCCCATCATCATCTTTAAAATGTGTTGTTTGTTTGCAAGAGTGTCATGGAGACACAAAACCTTTCTCTTTATGTTGTTGGTTTAAGAGTGTTTCCACTATCATTGACTAGCAATGCAGTTGTATGGTTGTCTAAGCTTCCTCCAGGTACTATCAGAATTTGGACTGAGCTTCAAAGAGTATTCCTTGAAAGATATTTCCCAAGATCTAAGAAGTTGAAGCTCAAGGACCAAATCAACAACTTTGAGCAATTGTCAGGTGATTCTATTAGCACAATATTGGAGGGATATACTAAATGGTTGGGGATGGTCACTGATCACAAGATTGATGATGATTCCTTGGTTGAGATTTTCTATCGGGCGCTTGATGATAATAGTTAATCTAACACAATTATAGGAGGCATGTTCCTACCAACCTTTTGCATTGATAGCCGAAGGGATGGAGAAAGTGGTCAAAACAAATAGAGCATAGGGTCAATAATAGCGAGGTGCGATGAAACCTTCTTGTGCGGTCAACACCAACAATGAGCAAGCAAGGGTGAATGACGAGATCATGGAACAACTTGCTCAACTTCGCACAAGTATGGACTTGGTTTTAAAGCAAAATCAAGCAAATGTCAAGGTAGTCACTCACCAACCTCCGAAGGCTCCTACCTATGATGACCCATTCTTTGATGAGGTGCATTTTTGAAAGCAACCAAGCGGCGGGTTTTCGGAACAACCCCCAAGGGTCCAATTTGGACTATCAGAGGCAAGGTTCCTAGAATCAAGGTCGGAACTTTAACCATGATTAGATCTATAGAGACAACCCGGGTAGATACTATGAGAGAGAGAGAGAGTTCCCAACGTAGAATAGGGGAGAAGAGAGAGCTTCAGGAATGGTCTTTATATGCCAATATTCAATCATGATGCTGGATCAAGAAACTCCAGGATCGAAAAATGTTTGAAAAATTGTTGAAGTGAACCAACCATCAAGATGAGACTTTAAAGGGAATGAAAGCAGATACCTCAAGTATTAACCAAAAGATAGAGTCTCACTCAATGGCGATCAAGCAACTTGTACAACAATTTGGGTAAGTCTCTTCACAATTTAACCAACGCCAAAAGGGCATCCTACCTAGCAACATGATTTAAAATCCAAAGAGTGAAGGGCATTGCATAGCAGTGATGACTAGGAATGGCAAAAGTGTTGTGATCCCCTTTATGCCAAAGGTGGAAAATGGGAATTGCAAGAAGAAGAAGAATGAAGAAATCCAGGCATGCAACACGGAAGAGCAATCCAAGAAGTATAAAATATTTCTGAGCCCCCCTCCTCCTTTCCCTCAAATACTTGGAAAAAGAAAGGAGAAAGGTATGTTTGAACAGTTTCTAGAGGTGTTAAAAACATTGTTAGTGGACATCCCTTTAGTTGAGGCCCTTGAGAGGATGTCGAGACATGCCAAATGGATGAAATAGTTAGTCAAAAAGAAGCTAAATGTGAGCCAAGACCTCTCTAAAAATGTTCAATGTTGTAGTGCCATAATTACAAAGTCATTAGCGTAATAGTGCGAAGCCCCTGGTGCATTCACCATACGATGCACTATAGGAGAGCTAGCATTCGCTAAAGTACTATGTGATTTTGGGGCTAGCATTAACTTAATGCCTCTGACGATATTCAGAAAGCTAGGTTTGGAGGGCCTTGTCCCTACGAAAATGTGGTTGTTGATGGAAGATAAAACAATCAAGAAACCTGTGGGGATCTTGTATGATGTGTTGGTAAAGGTAGACAAATTTATATTTCCCACAGATTTTGTTATACTTGACTGTAAAGTTGATTTTGTAGTTCCAATCATTTTGGAAAGACCTTTCTTAGCCACAGGCCGGGCATTAGTAGATATGGAGAAGAGTCTACTCACTTTCAGGCTTGGTGAAGAAGCAGTGGTGTTCCAAGTGGGTCAGTAGGACGAAAAGAGTTCTGAGTTCCAACTCATCTCAATGATCGCAATGGATGAGGACGATGAAGCAAAGATCCCGATAGAATTGAGGATCGGGGTTGATCATCTGGCAGCCGTGTTGATGAACTTCATTGGTGACAACATTCCTGATTATAAGGAAACAGTAAATGCTCTTGGGGTGTCATTTGGCCCAAGGTGACAAGCAAGGTTGGAATTGGACTTATTCAAAAGAAAGACACCACCTACAAAACCCTCTGTAGAAGTTCCACCAAAGTTCGAGTTACAGGCATTACCATCATATCTGAAATATCCATACCTAGGAGAGAATAGTACATTACCTGTCATCATTGCAGCAGATCTAGGTAAAGCCCAAACAGAAGCCCTAGTCTCAGTTCTCAAGCATTATAAGAGAGTTATTGGGTGGACAATTACATACATCATTGGCATACCCCCTGCGATATGCACTCAAAAGATTCAGTTAGTCAAGGATTACAAACCAAGTATTACGCATCAAAGGAGGTCGCACCCCCCAATGCAAGAGGTTTTGAGGAAAGAAATCATAAAGTGGCTAGATATAGAAGTAATGCACCCAATGGCTGACAGTGAGTGGATGAGCCCAATGCAGTGTGTTCCAAAGAAGGGAGATACCATTGTGGTGCATAATGAAAAGAACGAGTTGATCCCCATGAGCCCAATCACTGTATGGAGAGTGTGCATGGACTATAGGAAATTAAATGCTTCTACAAAAAAAGGATCATTTTCCTATGCCCTTCATGGATCAGATGCTTAACAGACTGGCAGAAAGGGATAGTATTCTTTCCTTGACGGATATTCCGGGTACAATCAAATTGTTATTGCACCTAAGGATCAAGAGAAGACAATGTTCACATGACCCTCTAGTACCTTTGCATTTAAGAGAATGCCCTTTAGACTTTGTAATGCCCTAGCCATATTTCAAAGATACATGATGTCTATCTTCTCAAACATGGTTGAAAGTACTATTGAAGTGTTCATGGATGACTTCAGTGTCATTTTCCAGTCTTTTGAAGAATGCCTTTTACATTTGTGTGATGTGTTGCAGAGATGTGTCGAGAGTTACTTAGTGCTAAATTGGGAGAAATGCCATTTTATGGTCAAAGAGGGTATCGTACTTGATCACAAAATTTCAGGCAAAGGAATTGAGGTGGATAGAGTAAAAATCAAATGATAGAGAAATTGCCACATACAATTTCAGTAAAAGGTATCAGAAGTTTTTTAGGCCACGCCGGTTTCTACCGCCGCTTCATAAAAGACTTCTCCAAAATCTCATAACCCTTGTGTAAGTTTCTAGAAAAAGATGCAAAGTTTGCATTTGATGATGCATGCATGAACGCCTTCGAAGAATTGAAAAGAAAGCTAACCATAGCACCCATTATTGTTGCTCTAGATCGGTCACAATAGTTTAAACTAATGTGTGATGCGAGTGGGGTTGTACTCGGTGTGCTATTGAGGCAATGAAGAGAGAGAGTCCTACATCCAATCATTTATACTAGCAAAGCATTGAATGTGGCCCAGAAGAATTACACTGTGACCGAACAAGAATTGTTTGCATTGGTGTTTGCATTTAAAAAATTCTGTTCATACTTGTTGGGAGCTAAAGTTATTGTGTATACAGACCATACGACACTCAAATATCTGATGGCAAAGAAAGATGCAAACCCAAGATTGATTAGATGGGTACTTCTTTTGCAGGAATTCAATTTTGATGTGACTGATAGAAAAAGATCGGAAAAGCAGGTTGTCAATCACCTTTCTAGATTAGAAGATGAGGCTATGATAAAGTTTGATGATGGGCTAGACATAAATGACTCTTTCCCAAGATGAAGAGTTCTAGCAATATCATATGATCTTATACCTTGGTTTTGCAGATTATGCTAACTATTTGGTAAATGATATAGTACCTTTTTTTTTGAACACCCATTAACATCATAAGTTTTTGCATGAAATAAATAAATTCTTCTTTGATGAACCATATTTATTTCATATTTGTGCGGATGCAATCATCCGTAGATATGTTCCAGAAGTGGAGATGATGAGCATTATTGAAGCATGTCACTCTTCATTGGTGGGTGGCCATCACAGTGGGGCTCGAACTTCTTACAAGGTGTTGCAGTGTGGCTACTATGGCTATCTAAGCATCAAGATGCCCATGATTATGTAAAGTCTTATGATAGATGTCAAATAGAGGGAAGAGTTTCGTGAAGGCACGAACTTTCCCTAAATCATATTTTGGTCATAAAACTATTCAATGTTTGGGGCATTGATTTTATGGGACCTTTTGTTAGCTCTCATGATAACAAGTACATTCTGTTTTTAGTTGATTATGTCTCCAAGTGGGTGGAGGCCATAGTTTACTGAACAATAACGGTGAGAGTGTTACGAGATTTCTTTAAGTATCTTCTCCAGGTTTGGTATGCCTTGGGCAATTATCAATGATGGAGTCTCTCATTTCTACAATCGACTATTCAAAGCTCTCCTTGAAAGATATAATGTGAAGCGCCATGTAGCCACCCCATATCATCCCTAAACTAGTGTGCAAGTTGAAGTATCAAATAGGGAAATAAAGCAAATCTTGTCCAAAATGGTGAATGTGAATCATACTGATTGGTCAAGGAAGTTAGATAATGCTTTATGGGCCTAGCGGACTGCCTTCAAAACTCCCATCGAAATGTCTCCATATCAATTGGTGTTTAGGAAGGCCCGCCACTTGCCATTTGAAACTTGAAAACAAGGCATTGTGGGCATTGAAGAAGCTGAATCTAGATAGGCATGAAACGGAAACTCTAGTTTGATGCAAGTGAATGAGCTTAATGAGTTTATACTGCGAGCATATGAGAGCTCCGCTTTATACAAACAATGAATGAAAGTTCAGCATGATCGCAGAATTGAAGATCGCCAGTTTTCTTAAAGAGACATGGTATTGCTTTACAACTCCAGGTTGAGGTGGTTTCCTAGAAACTCAAATCAATTTGAATGGGGCCTTTCAAAGTTATCTGTGTCTTTAGTCATGGAGCTATCCAGTTAGAAAGCACAAATAGTAAAAAATTCAAAGTCAATGGGCAAAAGGTCAAAAGGTATTTCGGTGGCATGGAGGAGATAAAAATAGTGGAAGATTGGCACCTTGAAGAGGCATGAACACAAAATCTTCCTACCGTGCCGCGACAATAAATCAGGTACTTCCTGGGGGGCAACCCAAGGTACGTCCCTTGCACCTTTTCTTTGTGTTTCTACTTTGAGGACAAAGTATCATCTTTTGGTGGGGTGGTAGAAGTTGTGGGTTAAGGTGAAGTCTAAGTAGCCTCAAGTCCATAACATCTCCTATTTTTGATCATAAGGTTTTCTTACCGTGTTTCTTTTTCCTTGTGGATGTTTTATTTTTTGTTGAACTGGCATGTTTAGGAAATATAGATAATTTGTAAATGCATAGTAATGTTTTTTGTTGGCATATATATAGTTCTTAACTGTTCTTTAAACTTTTGATAAAAAATTGGGTACCCTCAAAATTTTTGAGGTTGTAAATATTGATGCATTTATACATTTTTGAGTATATGTCAATGTTTGTTCTGATACTGTGAAGGTAAGTTGAGACTGAAAGCATGACCTGTGAGTCTATACTTGATTGTGGATGGAAATGCCATGTGTGTTATGAGCTTATTTTGCTATATTCATGCATCCTATATGGACCCAAAACTAGCCTTGTTACCCTAAGAATGGTTTGGGTTATGTGGTGGAGATGGAATGGATCTTAGGCTTTTGTTCTTTGAGTGAAACTACTCTCAGCCTAAATGACCCACCAAATGAGTAAGTGAATCACTTATTCCAAACTTTTGAGCTTATTATGAATTGAGGTCACAAGTGGTGTCATTCAGGGGTAGGAATGATTCTATTTTAGAGGAGACCATTTGTCGGGTTCGGTTTAGGCCCAATTATAGCAGTACCCCAGTCTACCACATAATATGATGGGCATATTGATAAGATGAGGTGAGCGGTGAGTGGGAAGGTCACTAGGTCCAGGATGGAGCTTCTACAATGGATTGTTAGCCAGATTTGTAAGGAGGGATTCGAGCTGATGAGTGTGATAAACCACGCTGATCCTATAGTAAAGGCCCACCTCTCTTTCCGGGCCAAGTTTTGGTGGTCTATTATCCATTGGCATATCAGGCCCACTTTCACGGATAATATGATCACTTTGGAGAAGGCTGTGTTGTTAGCCAGCATCTTAGCTAGTTATGAGATAGACTGGGCCCGGATCATCTCGGAACAGATCCATGAGGCAGCCGTCCGGACGAAAACCTCACTGCCATTTCCTATTTTGATTCATCATTTGTGCAGTGCAACAGGTGTTCCTATTGACCCTCACCAAGACTAGCACATAGGGGTTACACGCACCATGGATCCCAGCCTGATAAAGGATGACGAGAACCCGGTGGCTTTACCCCGAGCAACTCCTCCTATTTTAGAGCCATTCCTAGTAGAGCCTCCAACTCATAGTGCACCCCCAACTGCTACCGACACTACCTCAGTTGCTACGGAGCATATACCAGCTATGGAGATCGAGTCCACACTATCCTCCAGTATGCCAGCACCAGCAACAACTTCATTATAGGTTGACCCTCTTATTTCTATTGTTGCATTTCAGGTTTTGTTATGTAGGGTGGCTACGAAAGAGTCCATATTATAGGCTCTATCTGCACGAGTCAGACCTTGGGTTTACCAGACCGTACGGGACTCCAAGAAGAGGATTAAGTCATTCACCCGTGTATTGGTATATGAGAGAGTTAGAGCAGTGGATGCTCCAGTTGATGCATTTGAGGTGAGAGTCCAGCGAAGACTTGAGGGAGCTCATCCTGTTGACACTGCACTGTGACTGAGAAGTTGGCCAAGTTTAAGGTCATATTATTATAGATGTTGGCAGCTCCTGTTGCAGTTCCGGAGGTGGCACCAGCGGGTGATGAGGCATCTGAGTAGATTTTCGACCATCCGAACATTCGTGGGAACAGGTCCCTTGAGCACAGTGATGACCCAGAGCTGACACTAAAGAGGCCGAGACTGGAGGAGGAGCCCATACTAGAGGAGGTGATACAAGAGTCACTATTGTTGGCGGCTATTCAGAGAGATCGGGAGAAGCACACCCCACATGGAGAGGTTACTTCTGGTACTGCTGTAGAGGAGATGGTGCCCTAAGACGCTACTAACCATCCAGAGACTGGTGTTGATGCACCATGATGTTTGACCCTTTTACCCTAGTTCTTACATTTTCTTTATGGATATTTTGTCCTGTTGTTAGACAATTTTTATCTTTATGTTGGTTGGATGTTTGTTTTGGATAATGTTTTGTTACTTTGGTTTTGGATACTAGTTTTTAAATGTTGGTTTTTGATATATATATATATATATAT
>JAOTQR010090972.1:0-32817 GCA_025774065.1 Solanum ossicruentum
TTAGATATAAGTTGGTTCTCCCGTGCCTTATCGGCAACGGGTGCCAGTCCGCCCTATTCAGACTTTAGGGCGTGACACCAATAGAGTGGAATATATTCTCAAGTGCTTTCTAAGACTGTTTAAGTCCTTGAAGTGTTCAAAAAGAGAGTTAGATGAGATTTGAGAGTTGTCTATTACTGAGTATGAGGTCTGATTTTATACGTTGTCTTACCATGCCATATCCTAGATTCCCATTAAGGCAGAAAGAGTCTGCAGGGTTGTGAGGGGCTTGGTTTTCTCTATTAGATCTTATGTCTTCAAGTTAGCTCATGAGGGAGGCTCCTTTCAGACTATTGTGAGTACCATTAAGGAGGCAGAGTTGATGATTCATGAGGTGTTTGGGGATCCTAAGATGACCAGAGCAATTGGTCATTATTCTGGTACCTAGTTAGGAGGTACAAGGTTTCAATGGAGAGATGGTTCATCAAAACATCAGGGTCTAGTGCATGTATCCTTTCTAGCTTTAGTAAGTAGTTTTAGTTCATGTAGTGCTTAGAAGAAGACAAGTCAGTGGCTATAATATTCTCTCCGGCTATTCACAGCAACAACCTACTTTGAGATCTTATTATGGTTGTAGAGATCATGGTCATATGATTAGAAAATGTCCTTTTTAGACTTATTCTGGCCGACACCATACTTATTTCGCAACAATAATCAAAGATTCAACACCTCTAATTAGAGGTTCAACTGCTTATATTAGGAGGCATAGTAGAACCCAATAAAGTAGAGGTGGTTGTGTCCTTAGTAGAGGTACTAGTGATGCTTTTGTTTAGCTGGGTGGTAGAGGCACAGTTCAGTAGGGTCATTGTCATGCATTTTGGTTCTTTGATCTTAGTTCTATTTATTCATATATGTAAAAATACTTCTCTTTTAGATTTAACTTATTGTGTGAGTGTATGCCTATGCTTGTGCATGCTTCTACAACAAATAGGAGATCCCTTTGTGGTTGATCGATTGTATCAATCTTCTCTAGTATTTTTGGTGGGTAATGATACTTGAGTGAAGCTGTTTATTCTGGATATAATAGATTTTGATGTCATTTTCGGTATGGATTGGCCTTTTCCACACCATGTTATTCTAGATTGTTATTGTAGGATTGTTACTTTATTCATTCCTAGTAAACTGAGGATTGAGTGGAAGTATTTGTGTGGTTCTTATCCTAGCAAAGTTTTCTCTTACATCAGGGCTCAGAAGTTTATTGATAGAGGTTCCCTATCCTATTTTGCTTTTGATGATATTAGTGCTGATTTGCCTCCTATAGAGTCTATTCTCGTGGTTTTTGAGTTCATGGATGTATTTCCTACTGGCCTTCCAGGAGTTCCTTCTGATAAGGAGATTTCTGTTGCTATTGATGTTAAGCTAGACACTCAGCCCATTTCTATTCCTCTTTATTTTATGGCTCCTGCTTAATTGAAAGAGCTGAAAGATATGCTTCAAGATTTATTGATAAAGGTTTTATTCATCCTACTGTATCACTATGGTGTGCTCTAGTTCTATTTGTTAAGAAGAAAGATGGGTCGATGAGGTTGTGCATAGACTATAGACAGTTGAACAAGGTAAATGTCAAGAACAAATATCCTCTTCCCAAGATTGATGATTTATTTTACCAACTCTAGGGTGTAATGGTCTTCTCCAGGATTGATTTGAGGTTCGGGTATCGTCGATTGAGGATCAAGCCATCTGAAATCCCTAAGACTGCTTTTCGAATAAGGTATTGTCACTATGAATTTCTAATTATGTCGTTTAGGTTGACTAATGTACTTGTAGGTTCATAAATCTGATGAATAGGGTGTTCTAACATTATCTGGAACTTTTTTTGATTGTCTTTATTGATGATATCTTGGTTTATTCCAAGACCAAGGCCAACCATGTTAGGTATTTGAGGATCTTGCTCTAGAGGCTCAGGTAGGAGAGGCTTTATACTAAGTTCTCTAAGTGTAAATTTTTGCTCAGTTCAGTAGCATTTGTGGGGCATGTAGTTTTATTGGCTTACATGTTAAGGGGCATGAACAGTGTAGGTGAAATAGATTCTTGGAATTTTAGAGGCCATCTACAAGCGAAGTTTATGGCTCGTGGTTCATTTCACAAGTCATGAACTAGGCTCGTGGATTGGGGTGCAAGTTTGGAAACCTTTACAAAGTATAAGTGGGTTTTAAGATTGGACTTTACAGTCAATAAAATGGTCTATGCTCTATATTAAGTGTTCATGGACAAAGGGTGTAAATTGAAGTAGCCTAAGTTTGGGAACCTTCAATGTACGAAGGGTGTTTATGAGCTGTAGTTTGTGCTGGTGGAGTAATAACCTAACTTGGTGGAAAAGAGTTTTCTAAAGTTTGAAGTATGAACAATAGGATGGCCTATGGACACTTTTACGAGTTGTATATACGCTCGTGGATAGAGTTTCAGAGGAGGTTTTAGAGGGGTCAAAAACCAACAGGACGAGACCCCCTTTCCATGGCCTGTGGACTAGGCTATGACCTATAATCAGGGTTTCATCGTCTTGTCTGGTAGAATCCTGTAAGAGGTATTTTCGACCATTCCTAGTGTTCTTATGCATATACTAGGTCATTTAGGCCCTAAATTAGCCCCTTTCAGGCATTATACTATCCTTACACATTTCATTCTTACTCATTTCAAAATAACCTAAGTCTGGACTCTCTTAAAACTCTCACAAATTCATCCAAGGATTCAAATGAAGAGTGCAAGCTAGAGTTTTGGATTCCTTCACTTCTAAAGCAAGTTTTGTCCACTAAATCATACCAAGTTATTTGGGTTTTATTGGCAGGGTACTTCCCTCCACCAAGGTCAAATATTTCTTTCACTATTTATTCTTAAGATATGGGTGATGTATGAAATTGCATGAACTCTTTTCATATGTTGATATTATTAAGTAATTTATGATATTCTAGCTTTGTATAATATTTTACAATGAAATGCCATGAGAGACTTTTGATTTAAGAGAGGGTTTCATGATACCCTAACTACGGTATTCTCCTTTGTCTATGGTGACTTGTTTGAATAGTTTCAAATGGTCACAATCTATATTATTTATGCATGTTACTCTTCAATTATGTGATTTTAAGTCTTCATGCATGAACCCTCCTTGATTTGAA
This sequence comes from Solanum ossicruentum, assembly GCA_025774065.1. Lineage (NCBI taxonomy): Eukaryota > Viridiplantae > Streptophyta > Magnoliopsida > Solanales > Solanaceae > Solanum > Solanum ossicruentum. Next base: position 3,153 of record JAOTQR010090972.1, read on the forward strand.
CCAACATAACATGTGGGAGTTTGATGAAAGGTTTTACCTTGTAAAATGAAAGTTCATGAGTATTATGAATGTTGAGGGCAAACTAGTATGCTACAATTTGATGGTGGTGAATTTCCAATCATCTAGGGCTTGAATTGTGCAAAATAAATTTCCTTGGTGGCCTATGTCGTGCTAGAACTTAAATAAATTGTTTTTTTGTAGAAAGTTAGTGATTGAGGAGCACTTGGAACACAAACATGCAAAAGAGGTCTAAAATGAGACAACAATGAGGTATTAAACATTTTTCATTGCAAAAGAGTACTTGGTGAGCCAAAAAAGTATCCTAGACCTCACCAAATGATCATCTAGCAAGAAGCAAGCCAATTGGAAAAAGGGTAAGCCACAAAAGTGACTTGGCGAGTCACTAACATAGTTGGCAACATTGATTTAGCTCATATAATAGGTCATTAATTTGACCTGCAGAGACTAGCTAAAGAGAGAACTCAAGCTCCAAATGACGCATCGCCAATCAAGCCAGTGAGCTCACCTGAGGCCACCAAAGTTCCACTTCAAGTCCAATCAAAAGGAGTAGTCTGCGAGCTAAACACATACTATGTGAGTTGCCTACTTGATTAGCGGGTCAACCAATGTCACAGATTGGTATTTCAAGGAAGATAATCAATACATTGTGTATAGAGTATAAAACCCTTAGTGGTCGGCAAAGAGAAAGAGAGAGTTCCAGATGTTCTAGCTTTAGTTTAGAGGATAGTACATTGTTCTAGAATAGAGGAGTACAATTTTTACTTGGTGAGAGAAAACTTTCCTCTTCTTAGAGAGAGAGTAAAGGTTTTGCAAAGAACTTGTTTTGATTTCTTCTTATTTCTTGAGTTTGAAGGCATTTTGAAAGAAATCTATTTGGTAAATTATCCATATTCTATTTGATGATTAGCTAAAATCCTAATACTTCTAGGGGGATAATGTGGACTATTATGCAACAATTGGCTAGTGGGTGTTTGATTTTACTTGAGTTATTGATGAATTCTTATGAGTTTTATTATTAGTTATCTTTTAATGCATGGATTGAGCTTGCAAACTCAATCCTTGCATAGGATCCTCATGTATGCTTGAGAGGGTTACATGAGTTGAGGTTAAATGATGAATAACCATTAATGTAATGAATTAATGAAATTTCTTTAGAGATTTGGGAGTTTTTGCTAAAGTTGAGGTGTTATTTAATAAACCCATAGTAGCTTGAGAAAGTATTATGGAAAGTTGATCTTGAGTTTGATAGAATCTTAATAAATATTAGATCTACCTGCCCCACCTATGGATATTCATCATCCTTTGCATGTTTTCACACACCCATGCCAATTACTACTTGTATTTCTATGTATCTCCTCTAGAAATTATTAAATCTCTCTTTTCTTTGCTGTTATTGCTTAACTGTTGTATAATTTTCCCCATAATTTACTTTTAGATTATTATTAGTTTCTATGTTATGTTTGCTTATGCTACGAATGATGTTTCACATCTGAGTAGGACTTTTGCCGACTTTGAGCTACTCTCAATTACTTCCTTATGAGTCTCACCTTTTCCATAGCATCCATTACGAAGTCAAGCCCTAATAACACCATCTCACCTACTTCAAATCATCCAACCAGTGATCTATATAACTTACTATATAGAACCTCAAATGATGCAATCTCAATGCTTGAATGGAAGTTGTATTTGTAGGCAAACTCAATGAGAGGTAAGGGTTCATCCCAACTCACCTTATATTAAAATATACAAGATTCCAACATATCCTCCAATGTTTAAATTGTTCTTTTGGTTTGACCATCGATTTGAGGATGAAAGGCGATAATGAACTTCACCTTAGTGCCGAGGACCTTTGAAATGATTTACAAAAGTGAGAGGTACATTGAGGTATATGATCAGATATGAAAGATAATGGAATCCCATGTAACCTCACCAATTACCAAATGTACAATTTAGCATAATCTTCGATACTAAATTTCGTTTTAATCGGTAAGAAGTGAGTAGACATCAACATTTTATCCACTATCACCCATATGGAGTCAAAGTTCTTCTTAGTCTTAGGCAAACCAACTATAAAATCCATGTTGATCTCTTCCCATTTCCAAGTAGGAATATCAATGTCTTAGGCTAGGCCACCTGGCCTTTGATGTTCAACCTTAACTTGTTGGTAATTAGAGCTTTCAGACACAAACTTTGCAATGTTCTTCTTCATTTCCTTCCATCAATAAAATTCTCTCAAGTCTCTATACATCTTAGTGGTACTGGGGATGAATGGAATAGGAGGAATTGTGAGCTTTCTGCAATATCAATCTTCTTAATCTATCAATATTCAACATACATAATCTTCCCTAGTAATAGAGTAAACCATCCCCCTCTTATGAGAAAACATCTATCTTTCCTTTCTTCACCAAGGCCTATATCCTTAAATTAAGGAAATTAAGGAGGGGCTTCAATTCAACCCAGGCAGGATCAAGATCATGCTTGGACTTGACATCCTCAATTAATTAAGACTCAGAGCCTTGTAGTACCATCACACCCAAACTACTACTATCATTTAATTTCACCCCTAATATAACCAACTTATGGACTTCTTTGGCCAACTCCCTTTTTTCATCATATCCGAAATGGCATACACTACCCATGGACACCCTACTAAATGCGTCGCTTCCATATTAGCCTTATCAAGATGATGTTACACACATTGATGTACTGTCAAAATATAATACTTTTTATTCTTAAAATTTAGAATTTTGTATGTTCTCAAAGTGATGTTAGTAGGTTTGATGTGTTTTTATGTTTGTTTTTTAAGATTACAAGATTTGGAAAGATTTTAGGCTAAGTGTATAGTTGATTCTATTTTTGCTGATCTACAACACATTTAATGGGCCATGGATATTTCTACGAGCCTTAGAGTAGGGACCCTAAGTGAGATCTAGTGAAGGGGCAATTTTCTAAAGTTGTATCTATGAACTGATAGATGAGCCATAGAATTATGTACAGGTCATAGATGAGGTTCCATAACCAAATGAAAAAGATATGATTTTTCGAAAAGTCATCAAAGGAAATCCTATATGAGTCATAAGTTTGAATACGGCTCGTAGAAAGGTCTCGTAGAAGATATGCCAAGATTTGAAGAAGGAGTTCCATAAAGCCCCAACGCGGGTCGTAAAACTTAGTATGGCCCGTAAGTCTGGTCATATTGCCTGCCGAATCTAGATTTCCTATTTGGTGTTGGACTTTTATTTGAATTACTATAAACCAAATTTTAGGTTATTTTCAATAAAATAAAAAGAGAGGAGAACGACCTGAAACCATGAGAGAAACATTTAGAACATTATTTTGTGATTTTAATTCGTACTTTGTGATTTCCATTAAAGAGTTCGGATTTCTTGTTCTTAAATTCATCCTTGTAAGTACTTAATTATGTCATTCTATACATGATTCTTGCATCTACAATGATTATGCAAACAAATCTACAACTAGGGTTATGGGAAATATGAAGAACTAATAAGATAAAACATGATAATTTGTAATTCTTGGGAAGTGTGCATGCATGTATTAATTAATTCTCTTGTTTTTTGATTACTTTTTAACGGTGGCCAACGTTAGAACTTTTTTAGTTGTTACTAACTGGATCAAGGCAGTAATAAATGGGAAAAAGATCAATTAATAGGATTCGATTGATTCCTTCTCATCTAATCAACCAAATTGGATCAATGGGAGGTTATACGGGGACAATAGGTAAAGGTTTAGTAATGTTACACTACAGGGGTGGATCGAATCATATAGTGAAATTTACCTCTTGCTTGGAGCAAAGAGTTTGGTAAACTTAACTTACCATTTTTCATACAACACACTAGAAAAGAATGTGATTATCTGGTAATGCCAAGTCACGGAATCACGAGAAACACAATACCCTAGCTACTCTTCTTATTAATTTCAAAACACTTGTGCTAGGTTAGGATTACTTTTTGAAAATTACAAAACCCCCCTCCCCCATTTCGGGAGATAAGTAGGTTAGAATTCACTCAAATTGCTTGAAATTACTCTAAGTCTATCATATTCCCTGTGAGATCATGCCTAACCTTGGTTAGGTTAAATATCTAGACAACAACCACTTTAACCTTCTAAAAGGAGGTGTAGCTTGGGCGACATCAAGATTTTGGCATCGTTGCTGGGGAATACGGCTAGACTAATTTCATTTGAGTAATTTGGGAATTGATTGTTATTTCCCTTATTTTATATTTTTTTGATGTTTTTGTTTATTTCAGTGTGTGGTGTAGTGTATGTCCTACGCTCGAAGTTGAGGCATACCCTTGATTCTATTTGACCTTGAGATACAAAGGACGCTGAGAAGTATGACCCAAAATAGCATGAACAACAGTGTAACTGATGCAATGAATGCAACATTGAACAAGAACAACAATGAGAACAATAATAGCCTATCTCTTCTTGAGGATATCGACCCACCACCACAGGATTTTCAAGCCGCAGCTCAAACATGGAATCAATATCAGCTTGACCCTATGTTGATGGATATTGCTAGAGCTATTGTGTTACCCCCACTATCGAATGATGCAAAGATCATTGTTTCATGTGGATTACACTAAATGCTGTAGAATTGCGGGTTATTTGTGGGCGTACCATCATTGGATCCACATAACCATATACAACGATGGTGTTTGCATTTGTGGGAATATGATGTGAAGCCAGAATATATGTGTGGATGCCATTATGCTCCGTGTCTTTCCGTTATTTTTAGTAGTTGATGCAACTCCATGGTCATCTAAGCTGCCAAAGAGTTCAATCACAATAGCACTGAACTACAGAAGGCCTTTTTAGAGAGGTTCTTCCTGAGGTAAAAGAAGCTGAAGTAGAAGGACCAAATCAACCACTTCAAGCAACTACCAAGTGATTTGATTAGTACCATGTGGGAGAGGTTCACAAAGTGCCTTAGGAGTGTCCCTAACTATAAGATCATGGATGACTCATTAATGGAGATCTTTATTGAGCCCTAGACTAGAATACCAAGCTGTTACCGACACTATCTTGGAAGGCTCATTTCTAGATCACCCATTTTAATGATTGCTGAGAGGATGAAGAAAGTGGTCAAGAAAAATCGTGTATGTGGGAAAAGAGATAAATCAACAACAAATAGCTCATTGGCAATCAATAACAATTTGGTCAAAGCAAAAGTAAATGAGGACATGATGCAAGATCTTACTCGAATTAATACCAATGTAGAGTTGTTGATGAAGCAAAACCAAGAACGTGTGAATGCAGTAGCTCATTACCTTTACGAACACCCATGTACAAGAGCCTTACTATGAGGAGGACACTTGCTTTATCACTAATCAGATGTTGGGTTTCTGGACCAATACTCAATGGTCCAATCAGGACTATTGACGCCAAGGTCAAGGAAATCAAGGTTGAAACTATAACAGGAATGGTGCCTTTCACAACAATAGTCGACGAGCTACTATGATAGGAATAGGGGCCAGGACAAAGATTCTAATTGGGGATGCAAAGATGGCTACATGAATGGTCCGCATGTGCCACCAAATAATTGACATTCGAGACTTATAGCTCTAGAGTTGAGAGATGTTTGATCGTTTGTTGAAGAAGCCTGATGATCAGGATGAGACCTTGAAGGGGATGAAATCTGACATCTCTAGTATTAATCAAAAAATCGAGTCTTAATATATTGCTATCAAGCAGTTGGTGCAACAATTTGGTCAACTCAATTAAACCAGTGCTAGAAAGGTACATTGCCTAGTAATATAGTTCAAAATTCAAAGAATGAGGGCCAGTCTACAGTAGTGACTACTCATGGTTGCTAACATACCACCGACTCTTAAATGCCGGATGATAATGATGATGTTCATGAGGAGATAGTTGAGTGCAAAGCCACAAAGATCGAAATGTTTGTGCCATGGATAGGGTGAGTGATTCAATAGAGATGCCACAAAATTGAATCAAAGAATCAATTTTTAATTTTTTCCCATAAAGAATCAAAGAATCAAAAGAAGGAGGAGGAAGGTAAAATCCAGCACTTCATCTCCATGCTGAAACAACACTCCATCAATATCTCTCTCATTGAGTCATTGGCAAAATGTCTGGGTGTGCAAAGTTCATGAACGACTTGGTCACAAAGAAGTAGACTGTAAGCCTGGAGTTCTCTCAAGAGCTTTAACATTACAGCGTGATATCTAGAAGGTCCTTGATGTAGAAGCGAGAAGATCCCAGAGCATTCACCATACCCTGCACCATCAGAGATGTTGAGTTTGGAAGGACATTATATGCTCTAAGTGCTAGCATAAATTTGATGCCTTTGTGGCCTTCAAGAAGCTAGGATTTAAAGATCCTACCCCAATGAACATGAGATTGTTAATGGAGAACTGAACTTTTAAGAAGGTTGTGGGGATGCTGTATGACATCCTTGTCAAAGTGGATAAATTCATATTCCCCATAGAATTTGTGATTCTTGACTTAAAGGATGATTTTGAAGTCCCATTCATTTTGAAGCCACTGCGCAAGTACTTGTAGACATGGAATCCGACTAACTCAAATTTTGATTGAACGATAAAGAAGTCATCTTCAATATCTACCAATCGATGAAGAGGCCCGATGACTTGAAAATGGAAGTTTGGGCACTTGGTGAAGTCTAAGTAACCAAGTTGTCCAAGTCATGGCGTGACAATAAATCAGGTGCTATTTGGGAGGCAACCCAAGATATTTGATGTAATAGTTGTAGTTTTCTTTTGTGTTTAGATTTTGGACTTGTAGGTATTTTAATTTTTAGCATATTGGTTGTAAGTTTTTGGACTCCGGATTGGTGACATATAGGGTAACAATGTATTTTGTAAATAATATGTAGGTACTAGACGAAGTCAGCCATCTGGGCTGAAGAAGCATCAAAAAGTGCTTCTATGACCAATTCTACGGGTCGTGGTTCACATTACAACCCATACACTGACTGGTAGAATACTTCCAGTAAGCAGAATAATGTGCACTACAGTCTACGATCCAACTTTACGGCACGTAGATAAAACTACGAGCTGTGAATGGGGCTCATGGACTCCTAGTAAGTTCTCTAAATTTGCCTAAGTGTTGGGGGCTTCTACGACCCACATTACAAGCTGTATTTCTACATATGACTCGTAGATGGGTCCGTGAAGCCAATGTTCTAGATTAGGGTTTTGGCATTCTGTGAGACCATGTTTTACGGATCTTAGAGAACTCTACGACCCATAATTGGGATTTCGTTGAGCCTGAGCACAATTTGCACCCGACCCAATCAACTTATAAAAGAGGGTTCAAATAGTTTTTACCCTTCATCCTGAAAAAATTTCCCAATCCTAACACTCCGATCACTATCTGGCCACCTTCAAAATTTTCTAGGACCTTTCTGACAACATTTCGGCGAACTAGCGTTTTATCCATTTTATATTTGTCTTTCAATTCTTCATCCTCGTGATTTAATTTTGGTAAGTTCTTAGTTCTAAACCCATGCATTACAAAAATTAATATCATTAGGATAGAACTATTGACGGGTATGGTATTCCTAACTTATTGGGTTCAAATTAATGGTTGCCTTGGTATGTGAATTTGTGTAACCTTGATTGATTTGTTGTTATTTTGAATAATTTAAAATGCCAAAATGTGTAGATAGCTGTGTCATGTTTGAATTTTGTTATGAGAAACTCATGTAATCATATGTGATTATAGTTACATGGGAATCAATACTCGAAAAATGACATGTGATCGCATGTGTGTGCATAATTGCTAACCTTCAAGTGGGTACTACATTGTGGTGTGGGGTAGTGTATAATTGTTGCAGGTGCAGTATTAGGGAATTTGTTAGGATCATTTGAGTGTATAAACATTCTTGCTTGTGTACTGCTTTAAACAAATGTAGTCTGATGATGCCGTTTGGGACTCGTTCGATAGGCTTAGAAAACCATGTTATTGGAAATTTCATACCACGAGGGTCTTCTATGACCCACAGAATATTCCATTTATCGTAGCTACTGATGTGCTATCAAAACACAACACTTTTGATACTTAAAATTTGGAAGTTTGTGTGCTCTCAATGCGATATTAGTTGGTTTTACATGTTTTTGTATCATATTTGTAGGATTCCAGGGTTGGCCTTGATTTTAGGGAGAAATAAATAAGTTGCTAATTTTTTAGGAAATATGAGACCCTTTATAGACCATAGATCATTCTATGGGCCGTGAAGATGTTTCGTGGACAATTCCAGTGAGGGGCTAATTTTTTGAAGTTGATTCTACAAAAATGCATAAAGGTCATGGTTTGATTTACGAGTCGTAGAAAATTGTTCGTGTCATAAGGATCAGAGATTTGAACTTTTTAAAAATTTATTGGACTAAACCATCTTTTTGAGTCATAAATCACTTTACGGGTCATAGAGGGGGTGTTATAGACATGAAGTCCAAGATTCCAACAGCACTATACGAGACCCCAATTATGGGCCAAGGAATGCAATATGGCTTGTAAACCCTTTCATAAGGCATGCCGCTGACCCAATTGTCTTATTGTGTTTAGTACTTGTATTTTACTTATTATAACAAGAGTTTTTAGGTTATTTTTCAAAAGTTTTTCCACAGTACTCAGAAGTAATTAGAGAGAGAAAATAGTGAGATTACATTGGAGAGCATTAAGAACACTTGTACTTTAATTTCATCTTCAATCATGTGATTCACTTTGAAGTTGGATTTGCTTATTCTTAATTTTGCTGTGTAAGTACTTAATTATGTTATTCCAAATTTAAGATTCTTGCATCTACACAAAGTATGAGTAGCTAATTCCACAACTAGGGTTGTGAGAACCATGAAGAACTAACTAAGTAAAACTGAATAATTCATGATTCTTGAAACTATGCATGCATATATTAATTAGCTCTCTTCTTTTTGCATGTTTCTAGTGGTGGCCAAAATTAGAATCCACCTATTGTTACTAGCTGGACCAAGGTAGGAATGAATAGGAAAAGAGATTAATTAACAGGATTCGACTGATATGTTCTTGTCTAATCAACCAAACTAGGCCAAGTGAAGGTTGTACTGGACTAATAGGTAAGTGTTAGTAAAGCACACTATGGAGATGGTTCAAGTCACATAGTAAAATTCACCTCTCACATTTGGCCAAAGGGATTTGGGAACTTAACTTACTGTTCTACATGCTACACTAGAAAACAATTAGGTTTATCTGGTGATACTAAGTTAGGAAATCATGGGGAATGCAATACCCTAATTTTTTCTCCCTATTGATTTCACACTTGCATTAGCTAGATTTATTTTCCATTGATTATTGCAAACCCCCTATTTTTGGGGAAGTAAGTAGATGAAAAACCCCAAATTGTGCTTTGAAAATGCCCATTTAAACAACAAACCCAGTAAAATCTCACAAATAGGGTCTGAGGAGGGTAGGATGTACACAAACCTTACCACTACCATAGAAGTAGAAAGGCTATTTCCTGGGAGCCCTCATCACAAAACCAGTAAGCAAGAAGAACTAGATATGACCAAAGGAAAGGAAGGGAACAAAAAAAGGCGACTAATAATAATAGTATGTAAATAAGATAAAGTAACACATAATATGACAAGTAAAGCAAGCACATGACAAAAAACACCTAACTCTACCATTAGCCTACTACTCTAATTCGCAACCTCCACTTTTTTCTATCTAAGGTCATTTCTTCAATAAGATCAAGCTCCATCATATACTGTCTAATCACCTCCCCAGTACTTCTTCGGTCTACCTCTACCCCTCCGAGTATCTCCCAAAGCCAGCCTCTCGCACCATCTAAGAGGATCATCGATACTCCTTCTCTGCACATGTCCAAACCATCGCAGTCTCGCTTCCCTCATCTTTTCGACCACCGGAGCCACCTCTAGCTTCTCCCGGATGGTCTTATTCTGAACCTTGTCACTCCTGGTGTGACCACACATCCATCTCAGCATCATCATCTCTGCGACATGCATCTTCTGAACATGTGCCTTCTCAATTGGCCAACACTCCACTCCATACAACAACGATGGTCTAACAACCATTCTGTAAAACTTACCTTTGAGTTTAAGTGGTATCTTCTTGTCACACAATATCCAGAGGCAAGCCTCCATTTAGTCCAAACTGCCTCGATACGGTGTGTGACATCATCGTCGATATCCCCACTACTCTGGATGATGGACCCTAAATACTCAAAGTGTTCTCTCTTGGTGATAGGTTGAGTTGCAACCATTACATCAGGGTTTGCCTCATCCCTCTCAACACTGAATTTGCACTCTAGGTATTCAGTTTTGGTCCTGCTCAATTTGAATCCTTTGGACTCCACGGCGTGTCTCCAAGCCTCCAACCTACCATTAACTTTAGTCCGAGTCTCATCGATCAGTACTATGTCATTTGCAAAAAGCATACACCATGGTACCTGCTCCTGGATAGATCTCGTCAGCTCATCCATCACCAAGGCAAACAAGAAAGGGCTCAACACAGATCCTTGGTGGAGTCCCATCTCAACAAGAAAATATTCTGAGTCCCCTCCTACCATTCTTACCTGAGTTTGGCTCCATTATCATTTTCTTAATCGCCCTGATATATGCCACTGGGACACCTTTCACCTCTAGATACCTCCATAAGACATCCCTTGGGACTTTGTCGTATGCCTTCTTGAGATCAATGAACACCATATGAAGATCCTTCTTTCTTTCCCTATATTTCTCTACCAACCTTCGAACAAGATGAATTGCTTCAATAGTCGACTGCCCCGGCATGAATGCAAACTGGTTCTACGAGGTAGATACTACTCTTTGCACCCTCACCTCCACTACTCTCTCCCATACCTTCATAGTGTGGCTTAACAACTTGATACCCATGTAATTGTCACAACTTTGAATATCTCCCTTATTCTTGTACAACGGAACCATTGTACTCCTCCTCCATTCATCAGTCATCTTGGTAGTCTTCGTAATAGCATTGAACAGCCTAGTCCACCACTCAATGCCATCCTTGACCATGTTCTTCCAGAAGTCTACCGGAATCTCATCGGGCCTGATCGCCCTCCCCCTCTTCATCCTACTAATAGCCCGTCTTACCTCCTTAACTCTGAACCGCCTGCAATACCCAAAATTGCGATGGTTTTCGGAGTTTGCCAACTCACCCAGCTCAATATCCCTTTCTCTTTTTTCATTTAAGAGTTTATGGAAGTAACCTTGCCACCTTAATTTAATAGAAGTGTCATCCACTAACACCTCGCCTTCCTCATCTTTGATACACTTCACTTGGTTCAAGTCGCGAGCTTTCCCTTCTCTTACTTGAGCGAGCCTATACAATCTCTTTTCCTTGCCTTTATCACTCAACTCTTCATAAAGGCGCTCAAATGCAGCAGACTTAGCATTAGTCACCACCATCATTGCTTCTGACTTGGCTATCTTATAGATTACCTTAAGCTTTTGCTTTTCATCTTCATCCCTACACTCAAGCCACTCTGTGTAGGCGACCTTCTTATCTTTCACTTTACCTGGACTTTATCATTCCACGACCAATAGCCTTGACGTCCACCAAAGATCCCTCTCGAAACCTCCAGAACCTCTGTAGCTGCCTTTCTTATTTAACCAGCAGTCATGTACCACATACTGTTCACATTACCTTCACTACTCCATGCCTATAAATTTCTCAACTTTTCCTCTATCTCGCAGGAAAGGGCAGGAGTAAGGCCTCCCAATCTAATCCTAGGTTGGGCATACGTAATCTTCTTCTTCTTTTCTCTTTTGGTCTCCACATCCATCACTAAAAGCCTATGTTGAGTGGAAACATTCTCACTTGAAATAACCTTGCAATTCCTACATAAGCTTCTATCGCCCTTTCGGAGAAGTAGGTAGTCAATCTAAGTCTTAGATACCGTACTACAGAAGGTAATCAAGTGGTTTTCCCTCTTTGGGAAGTATGAGTTAGCAATCACTAACTCAAAGGCTTTGGAAAAATCCAAGAGAGACGTCCCACTTCCATTCCTTTCCCCAAAACCAAAGCCTCTATGAACACCTTCAAACCCACTAGTAGTTGCCCCGATATGCCCATTAAAGTCACCCCCAATGAAAATTTTTTCCTTCTCTAGTATGCCTCGCACAACCTTATCCAGATCCTCCTAAAAGAGCCTTTTGACTTTCTCATCTAGGCCTACTTGGGGCGCATAAGCACAAACTACGTTCACCACATGTCTACCAACCACGAGCTTGATAAACATCATCATATCATTAACCCTCCTAACCTCAATAACATACTCCCTCAGAACCTCGTCTACTAAAATACCTACACCATTTCTATCCCTAAAACCAGCCGAGTACCACAACTTAAACCCATCCATATCCCGAGCCTTGGTGCCTACACACCGGGTCTCCTGCACACATGCTATATTAATATGTCTCCTCTTAATATACTTCACTAGTTCTATAGATTTTCCTATAAGCGATCCTATATTCCAAGATCTAAGCCTTAACTTGAATAACCCAGTGCCTCCCTTACCACCCCTAGCCCTAACCCTAGTCCTTGACCAATGACATGAACCTAGATCACCATGAGATCCCGATGCCAGTGACTAAGAACTTAAAAAATCTCTAAACCAAAAAACCAAAGCAATACAAGTGCAACAGAAAAACAATCTAGCAAGTATACAAGAAAATAGTAAACAAGAAGGAACTACCAACAGGAAGATACTCAAAAACAATATGCTATACAACCCACAATCAATATGTAATCAGCAATATCTAGAATATGTAATAACTACCCAGTACTATACTCATGGTATATAACAAATAGTCCACAATCACGGTAAGAACACATAAGATTAATACAAAAAGTACCAAGAGACAAGGAAATAGGAAGCAACTAGAAATACAAATATATCATAGTTATCGAAACAAGAGCTACAAATATATCATAGTTATCGGAACAAGAGCTACAAATATAAAGTAGTAATTGGAATAAGAGCTACAAATGTAACAGTGATCCAAACAAGAAATACAGATAGAAACAGACTCTCCCACTCAAGGATGGGTTCATTAGAGAATTGGAATTTCACCATATGGGTTCTACAACCAATAGATGTATAGTATGCATGCAACTAATCTATCCCAAGAATGACATCAAATTCAACCATATCTAACTCAACAAGATCACAATGCAATATCTTATGCAAGATGTAAATGGGACAATTTCTATAGACCTTTCTAGCAACAATAGATGGACCAATAGGAGTAGATACCTCATAAGACTCACAAAACAATTAAGATTCAACATGGAACTTTTTGGCAACTAAGGAGGCAACAAAAGAAAGAGTGGCACCTGTATCAATCAATGCATACACATTAAAATAAAAACTTTTAACATACTAGTGACGACACTGGGGACCTCCTTAACCCCTTGCCTCCCTTGGAGTGCATAGAACCAATTGTGCCTTTGGGCACCACCTTGATGGACACCTCTTCCTAATGAACCACATTTCCGTGTTGTGGAAGAACCTCCTCAACCCCTTGCCTCCCTTGGAGTGCATAGAACCAATTGTGCCTTTGGGCACCATCTTGATGGAAACCTCTTCCTAATGAACCACATTTCCATGTTGTGGAAGAACCTCCTTACCCTAGTTGCGGTTACAAGGATAATCAATCTTTTTATGACCCACTTCCCCACATCCAAAACATGCATTAGTATCTTTCAAAGATGGCCCCCTATGAGCCTTACCATATTTTGCACACACATTATTCGGAACCACACCACCAACACCTTGGGCCCTTGGGAAGTCATTGTCAAACCCCTTATTAGAAATATGAGAAGACTGTTTGCCTTGATGGAACCAACCACCCTTTCGACTTTGGAACTTTCCCTAAAAAAGCCTCATTACTCCTCTTCCTCTACTCTTCCTCCTCTATTTATTTGGTATAGGTCATCAAACAGGATAAATCCATGTCACTAATCAACATTAGCGGACTGGCATTCCTCACTCACCAAATCAGATACACCCATCACGAACTTGTTCATTCTAAACATTGGCCAGCAACCAAGTGGGGAGCATATATAGAAAGTAGATTGAACTTTAGCGCGTACTCACTCACACTCATAGACCCTTGTCTCAAATTCATAAACTCCACCATCTTCGCCTCCCTAAGCTCAAGAGGGAAGAATTGATTAAGAAAAGCCTCCTTGAACTTCTCCCAAAGTACCAAATTATTGATTCCTTTCTCCTTCTTTCATTGATTAAACTGTATTTATGCTACCCTTTTGAGTTGGTAGTCCACCAATTCCGTTTTTTCTTCCAATCTAAACCCATGATTTCCAATACCTTGTACGATAGAAGCAAAATGCATAACATAGGCAATGAGTGAGCTATAAGGTGTTAAACCTTATGAATTCTGGTGGGTTCATTTACCTTAAACCCATAGAATTTTGGTGGGTTCATCCTCATGAATTCTCTCACCTGAGATGCTAATGTAGGAGCATAAGGTGCTTGGGCACCTTGGTTGGCTTAATTAGCCACAACTTGTGCTAGCAATGTGAGAGCATCTTGGAGCCCACCATGAGCTGGTTGTTCCTCGGGGTTACGGGCTCTTCTTCCTCTTGTGTTAGGCATGGTCTAGCATAGAAAAGAATAATTGTTAGGGGAGAAAAACCTTACTTCAACTCTATTACACGACTTAGAACATGGAGAAAGGAAACATTTCCTAAAACTCCTCATAGCCTTTTGCTCGTAGTGTGGTGCACAAGACATCCATGAATAAGATTCAAATCAATATGGTGTATTGGTTGCCGAGGATCATTAACAACCTAGTACTTTGATACCAAGTTTGTCACGACCCAAGCCTAGGGCCTAGACGTGACATGACAAATGGAGATCTCGAAGGGACCCCAAACAAGCTTCTTAACATATTATTACATGTCATTTGTCACGAAAGCAATTAAACAACATAATAAGAGTAGAAATGAGGAAAAAAGGGTTAAAGGAATTCTTTCATAATATAAGCTTCAAAACAAGGAGTCAAAGGTCAATATATAACATGTCCAAAAACACCTCTACTATATAGATAATAGCGGGGACCAAGAAAAGCAACCAAGCTAATCCTCATAGTCAATACATATATAAAAGAAGGATAGTCTTAGTACATAGCATGTGATCATAGATAGTTTCCCCGGAATGAAGGACTCACCAACTAGCTTGAAAGAGTTCGTTCTAGCCACATGGAGGTTGATGCTTATGTGGGGCTCAGGTTCTTATATGCTAATATTATGTAGGCATAGAGTATGCATTAGTATTGTTTGAATGTACTATGTATAAAGTATGCAATGTGACAAGTGATCAGCACCATAAACACAATACATAACATAGGCAATGAGTAAGTACATAGCAGTATGACATGTATGAATGATTCTTGAAATAAATGCATTCTTATATAGAACATAATACAAGTGTGAGAAGATACCATAATTAGTGAAATCAAAGTTTATAAAGGTGCAAACCCCTTGATTGGTTGGTGGATCGTCACGCCATACCACCCTTGGTGATTGATGTACAAACCCCTCAACCCGATTATCAAGCTACAAACCCCTTGATTGGTTGCTGGATACTCGCACCCTAGTACCCCCAGTGACTGAGATACAAATCGCTCAACCTGGTTATCAAGGTACAAACCCCATAATTGTTTATCAAGATACAAACCCCTCGAGTAGGGCATGGTCAATTTCCAAAAATATATAGGAGAATATTAAATACACACATTTCTTTCATCATCATAAAGTCATTAAACTCATAATACATGCGTTTGACCTTTAATTCCTCGAGAAACCATAACCAGACGTTTTATCAAACATTTGACGCTTGTGTAGTGCTATTGTAAAACCATGCAAATCAAGAATGAAATCATGCTAGAATATTCAGTGTAAAACCATCAATATAAACTTGGTAACTCCCTCAAGCAATACACATCAAAACTATTCTTCAAATATCACAATAGATCTTATATTCATAGCTCAAAACATGCTAAAACAATCACATTTTCATGAAACCCCAACATAGTGTGCATTGAAATTCCTAATATGTAATACCCATAAGTAAATCAAGTTAAAATCATGTAATTTGAGTTAAAGGGAGGCTTAGACTTTATGGGTTGAAGGAACTCATGAATGAAACCCACATACCTTAGCGTTGGGGAATTCTCGATGAAGATTGGAAATGAATAATTGAAACTTAAATGAAATCCTTAAGATCCGGAAGAGATTTGGACACTTGAATTTAGAGATGAAATATTATTTAAGTATTTGAGAGAGTATTTGGGAATATCTTGAATGATATGAAGGTGAAATATGGCTATGTATAGGTATTTTCACGCATCAGAACACTTAGACCCAAGACCAAAAATCCTTGGACCGATATAAAAATCACTAGAAACAAAGTAAATAGGTCCGCATCTAGTCTATGATGTGGACCTATCATGGAGCCAAAATTTACACAGGTCTGCAATGGTTGTGCATCACGACACTGTTGCAGATCAATTTTGGAAATCAAAATTTTGGGAAAATGAAATTGTGATTTTTTTCTCTAAAATTTGAGCTAGAGCCATTCAACACTCACTTTGTCCCCTTGAAAAAGAATATAAAGCCAAATTTTTGATATCACGTACGGATTTTGAGATATATGAAAATTACGATTTCGGGCACATCCAAGGCACATATTCGTGTACTTTCTTTTGGGATCATTTCAACTGGGTACATTTCAATGTACTCGCTACTACTTTGTTCCTACCTGCAAATAGATCCTATGAACCTACAAAGGGTAGTTGGCCACTGTAGTTGAGCTATTCTGCTTCCATCAATATCTTATCGGTAAGGCTTAAACTTTGGGTCGCCATTGATCTTTGGGATTCTCTTCAGTGCTTCTTTTAGAGTTGCATCAGATATTATGAGATAAATTTATTTTAACTTGAGAATGGTATATATATGCTATTGTACCACCATAGGTGCTATTCTGCACATGACTCTAGGTTTAGGGAGATTTCTTGTGTTATATAACTTGTTATTGCTTTATTTTGTCCTTCTTTAGTTGTGATTCAATTTTGGGTCGTGGTAAGTTAGGTATTAGAGCTCTAGGTTTGTTGAGCTCATGATTCAATAGCAAGATATCGAGAGTTTTGTGGATCAATGTGTAGACATGCACGTCCATCTTCGGGAGGCTACGGGGCACTTTATAGGAAAGACTTTCACTTCTTGCTTCTATTCATATGATTCTTTGTATTACGCACTTTGAAAGTGTGTAATTTATTCCTTCTATATAGTTTCCTATTACCAAATTCCATCGATTAGTAGGATAACCTGAGGCAGCTAATGTTGATCCGATCGAGGTCAAGGCTAACTTCAAGATAGGGCCAGGGGCCGAGGCATTGCTAGAGGTGTAGCTCTGCTAAGGGGGTAGACTAGATTGGCTTCTCTAGAGCCTATTTATGAGCCAGAGAGGCTTGCATATCCTATCCTACTACCCTCAGCCCTAGAGACTACACCTTCGTTTCAGAAGTTACTTTTGAAGTATTGGCTAGATTGGAGGGACCCCCTTCTTCCTCAGCTACTGTTGATTTAGCAATTTTTATAGCACTGGTTGGTCCTTCCATAGATCCATCTTAGCAAGCCATGATTCATGTTTTTCCTTCTTCAGTTCCAATAAATTTTCCTATGACCCATTGTGGTTCACCCAAGATGTCTAGGCTGTGTTTAGTTTCTCAGTTCTATAGTATGGATGTTCATTTATCTATTGCATTTCCCTTATTTATGGTGTCACCATCTTCTGCTAGCCTAAGCATGTCTACAGTGGAGCAGTAGAACTTTGAGAGGTTGGTGCGTTGGCTTCTCCACAATTTAATGGCACCTCTAGTGATAGAGCCTATGATTTTCTATTCGAGTTCCTAGATCGGTTACACAACCTGGCTATTCTTGAGTCACATGGGGTTGCCTATACTTCATACAAATCACCAGCCTGACCAAGGAGTGGTGAAGGTCAATTGTAGCTCATCAACCTGTTGGATCTCCATCTTGGACCTGAGGGCAGTTCACATTCATATTTTTGTTAAGGTTCGTGACATATAGCCTCTAAGATAGCCTCCAAGATAAGTTTGATAGGTTACAACTTTGTACCATATTAGTCGTAGACTACAAGGCTAGAATTCACACATTCTCTAGATATGGCTTGTCCAATATTCCTGCTGAGTTCAAGAGGATTTGATAGTTTTCTAAGGGATTAGTAAGGTGTCGTAAAGAGGCTACAACTTTCATAGTTCTGGTTGGAGGAACTTATCAGAGTGTTTTGGATCATGCTCACATTATAGAATATATCTGGCATGATAGATAGGGTAGCGAGAAGAGATTTGATTAGCTTTTTGAGTTTAGTACACCCCCACCTCGTGATAGAGTATATCAGAGATAGGCCCATTACAGTTGGGTAGTTTAGGCAGCTCTTCTGGTATCCAACAGTGATGACAAGTCTAGCCTACTCAGATAGGTTGTGATAGCTCTCTTAGTTCAGCTAGACATCGTGGTTCTTCAGTACAGTCAACTTTGGGGTGATATTCTAGGGCTTGTTATGTTTTTGATAAGGTTGGTCACTTCTCCAAGCCTTATCTATATCGGGAGTTTTCTGCTCAGATTTCAAGACCTAAAAAAGTAGCCAGAGACACCTCTCAAGGCATGAAGGTGGCACTAAAGGAGGATGTGGTATAGGGAGAGGTGGAGCCCAAGAAGGCCCACAAGCTAGTGGTGGTCGTAGAGTTTCTTATGTTGTTCTAGGTAGAGCCAAGGTAGAGGCTTCTGAAGTGGTCATCACAGGTATGGTTCCAGTGTTCCATCATTCAACTTTAGTTTTAATTGATCCATACACTTCTTATTCCTAAGTGTCGGCATATTTTACTTCTAATATTGATATTTTGTATGAGCCGCTTACCTAAATAATTTGTGTTTCCACCCTAGTAGGTGAATCATTAGTAGTGACTTAGGTATATCTGGGTTGCATTATGACTTTATGGAAAGGGATGCTATTGTTGATATGATATTGTTGGATATGGTAGACTTTAATGTGATATTGGTTATGGACTGTTTATCGCCTTATCATGGTATTTTTGACTGTCATGCGAACAATATGACCTTTTCTTGCCACAACTTGCATTAGTTGATGTGGACTGGATCACTTAGTTCCTTTCCTAATGGTGTTATTTCTTATATGCATGCTTTTCGGTCAATTTGGAAGGGATATTTGGCATATTAGCTCATGTTTGGGTTATTAGAAGTCCCCATAATTGGAGACAACCAGGGTTGCTAGAGAGTTTATGGATATGTTTTCGACTAATTTTCCTAGTGCTCCTCTAGACCATGATATTGACTTTGTTATTGACATGGAGTCGGGCACTAAGCCCATCGTTGTTGCTCCTTGTCGAATGGTCTCAGCTTAATTAAAGGAGTTGAAGTAACAATTGGAAGACTTGTTGAAGAAAGGCTTTATTCTTCCAAGTGTATCTTCCTAGGGTGCTCTTGTATTATTTGTGAAGCAGAAGGATGGCATCATGCATATGTGTATTGACTATCATCAGCTTAACAAAGTGACCATCAAGAACAAATATCCCTTGCCTCGCATTGATGATCTTTTAGACCAATTGCAAGGTGCCTTGATATTCTCCAAGATTGACTTGAGGTCCAATTATCATCATTTGAGAGTTCGGGAGTCTGATATCCTGAAGACTGCTTTCAGGACCCGTTATGGGCATTATAAGTTTGTGGTTATACTATTTGGATTGACTAATGCCCTGGCTGCTTTTTTGAATTTGATGAACTGAGTGTTCAAGCCCTATTTGGACATCATTCTGATTATGTTCATAGAAGATATTTTTCTTTATTCCAAGAGTAAGGCTAATCATGTTCAACACTTGAGGACTGTACTTCAGCGATTGAGGGAAGAGAAGTTGTATGTGAAGTTCTCAAAGTGTGAGATTTGGCTGGAGTCTATTACATCTCCTCTCTATGTTGTGTCAAAAAGGGTTATTATGGTTGATGCTGCCAAGGTAGCAGTTGCTTGTAAGTGGGCTAGGGCCCCTTCTATGAATGAGATTTGTAGTTTCCTTGGTTTAGTAGGGGTTTTAACTGCATTTTTAGGGTTTCTTATCTATAGTAGCCCCGCTGACGAGATTGACTTGGAAGGCTGTGGCATTTTAGTTGTCCAATGATTATGAGATGAGCTTCCAATAGCTCATGGATATATTGACTTCAACATCTATTCTTGCCTTACCCGAGTAGGGAGTCCTATTTGTGGTATATTATGATGCTTCTGGCATGGGTTTAGGTTATATATTGATGCAGAGGGGAAAGGTGATATCATCCAAGCTACAACTATCGTTGTTAAGAAAAAGAACCTAACCAAGGTTAGTGTCGAACCCAAAGGAATATGGTAAACTTAGAAGAATTCAATTTTACAATTTGGGTTATTAACAAACTTATCTCCTCGGGGAGGGGGGGGGGTTAATAATAACTAATTAAAGTAATGCTAAACTAAAACAAGTGTTTAAGTTAATATGGAGAGAACCTAGGGTATTGTGTTCCCAATGATTCCCTAACTTAGTTTCACCGGATAACCATATTCTTTCCAGTGTGTAGCATGAATTACGGTAAGTTAAGTTCACCAAACCCTTTAGCCCAGGTGAGACGCGAATTCATTATATGACTTGGTCCATCTCTGCAGTGTGACATTAATAATCCTTACCTATTCTCCCAGCTAAACCTCCCTTTGACCCAGCTCGGTTGATTAGACAAGAACACATCAATAGAATTATGTCAATTAATCTGTTTTCCTACTTATTACTTTCTTGGTCCACTGAGTAACACTAGGTGAGTTCTAATGTTGGCCACCACTAGGAAACATGCAAAATGAAGAGACTTAATTATTACATGCATGCACACTTTTCAAGAATTATCAATTATCCAAATTTACCTTCTTAGTTCTTCATGGTTGCCACAACCATAGTTGTGGATTTAGCTACGCATGATTTTTGTAGATGCAAGACTTATGAATTTGAATAGCATAATAGAGCACTTACACTATTGAATCAAACACATGTAAATCCAAGCTTCAATAAGAATCATAAGATTGTAATTTAGAAAATCAAATCAAAGTGTACAGGTGTTTCTCAAAATACTCAAATGTTTTCCTCTACTCTACCTCACTATTTATCTGCTAACCCTTCAAAATCTCTAAGAAAAATAACCTAAAAATCTATTTATAATATTTAAAATACAATTCCTTAACAAAATAGGATAACAGGTCGACACACTTCACAAGATGCTCTACACGTCGTATAGTGCTTCACGACCTATATTTGGGGCTTTTGTACTTTGTTGCTGCAATTTCTAACTTAGATTGTGTGATATCTCTCTATAACCTTTAAAAGATTCTACAGCCCGTAGGGGGCTTCATTTGATGAAACGTCAAAAAGTCCTCCTTTGATTCTCAGGGCATGAGAATTGATCTACAACTCATAAAATGTTTCACAACCCATCTGCATGTTCATAGAACAAACTTCAAAAATCTTCCCCTCACTGGAATTATATAAGAAATCTACTTCACAGCCCATAGAATGCTCTACAACCCATAAAGGGTCTCGTGAATCCTCAAAATCAGCAACTTCTGCATATTCTTCACAAAATAAATGCTAATCTTGAATCCTGCAAACCAAACATAAAAGACATAAAACCATCTAACATCACATTGAGAACACACAAACTTCCAGGTTTTAAGTATCAAAAGTGTTGTATTTTGACAACATATCAAAACCCTCAACTTAAAATTGTTATTTGTCATTAAGCGACAGACTAAATCTATATATGTAGTATAGTAACACACAGACTTCAACCTAATGGCATAAATTACATCAAACTTAAGCACATATACCAACACCACTTTTCAAACATAATCAAATAGCTCTCCGGTAAAATAAAACAGACTAACGCATGCGATAATAAAAATATGACAAGTGAGATACTATCAACAAGCCCCCATCACTGAATAAGTTTGATGCTAACAATTCAATGCAAGTGCCCTCACAGAATAAAGTCACATAGCTTACTTTTAATGATGGTTTCATGTATAATCTCAAGACTATGCAAAATCACTCACTTAGACAAACAATATTCATGTATCATGCCCAATACCATAAGTTTTCCCCTACAATCATGACTAAGACCTTTGACTACTTGGATTAAGATCACTTTAGGACTTTATGGGCTTGTAGCGTACTCTTAGGAGTTGAGGTGCACATTATCCATCCTCTGAGCCAAGACCATTTTTGGTAGCCACTCTCAACTTAGGATTTTTCCATCTATCAAGGTGCATAATGTTCAAGGAAGGACATGGGCCAATTTCAGGATTTTAAAATTAATAAGGCTAGGTCATTTAGGTTTTTACAAAGAATAGGTACATGTCAGGCTCAAACATTAGGATCAAGGGGTATTTTGCAAATTTGGTTAGTCATTTACGATAAGTGGACTTTTAAGAACAATAGTCTAAGACGCTTTCCTAATCCAATTAGTCTACAGTCTAAATAAGAGTAATAGGGCAAGTCTAGATTGACACACAACACATTAAGTTAGCAAATTAAGCTCACAATCACATGGCACTAATAACATTATCAACAAAAGACTCTCTAAAAATGCTTTTTATTTCAATTTATCCTCACTTATCAGAACAATCACTGTCAACACACTTAAACATGCATGGTTGCTATCTATACTAATTAACCATAAATTTGGTAGGTATCATTTTTTTCAAAAAATGCAAAAACATACGTATACAATAGATATCAATACTATATGCTACAAATACTACCTAAACATCCTAAACATGCTAGTTCGACAGAAAATAAATATCCATGGGCAAAAAGAACACAGGTAAGAAAACTCCTATGATTAAAAAATTGTTATAGTTATAAACCAAGCTATTCAGACTTCACTAAGGCCCATAACTACCCACACCCTATCGAAAAAAATGTGCATTGTCCTCAATGCACACAACTAAGACAAAATGAAGTACTGGGGCCAAAATGACATACCTAAGTACCTAAGTGCTAGTCTCCACATTGGGTTGCCTCTAAGCAGCGCCTGTTTTATTATTGTAGCACGACATATACAGTTAGAGTACTTAAACTTCCTTAAGCTCCCATTCATCCATTTTGTTTATTTCTTTCGCGTTTCCTAGGTACAACTTGACTCTTTGGCCATTTAGTTTTTTCATTTCTTCTCTACGACTCAATGGATCAATGATCAAAGACATGTGCTACTCGAAAGGGGTCCAACCATCCAGATCTAAGCTTCCCAAGGAATAACTTTAGCCTAGAATTGTATAGTAGCACTAAGTCCCAGGTGTGAACTTACACTTCTCTGATGTGACAATCATGTTGCAGCTTCATCCATTTTTTGTACAAGGCTAATCTCTCATACTCATTCAAGAAAAATTCATCGAGCTCATTGAGTTAGCTCAGCTTGTAGTTTGTCGCATCATTCTTGTCTAGATTCCACTTTTTTAGTGCCTACGTTACCTTATGCTCAAGCTCCACTAGCAAATGACATTCTTTTTGAAAGACAAGTTGGTATGGAAATATCCCTATAGGAGACTTGAATACTGACCAGTATGCCTATTTTGTGTCATCAAGGTTCCTCAACCAATCTGTCTAATTTACATTCATAGTTTTGGATAGAATCAGTTCAATTTGCCTATTGAAAACACCTCCACTTTCCCACTTGTTTGAGGATGGCAAGGGGTTGCCACCCAATGTTTCACCACATACTTCTCAAGTAGAGCCTTGAATACTATGTTGTGGAAGTCAGAACCTTCACTGCTAATGATATCCTGAGGGGTGCTAAACATTGAGAAGATGTTTCTTTTTAGAAACGTTGTGACACTTTTCCATTCATTGTTGGGTAGAGAAACTGCCCCCACCCCTTTTGATACATATCCATAGTGACCAAGATGTATTTGTTTCAATCGGAGCTAAGAAAGGGACCCATGAAGTCTATTCGCCACAAATCAAATAACTTAATCACAATAATGGGGTTTAGAGGGAGCTCATGCTTATGGGAAACACCACCTTCTCTTTGGCACCTATCACAAGCTTTGGCATAGTCATGAGCATCCTGGTGGATGATGGCTGGCTAATAATACCCACACTATAAGATCTTATGTGCTATTTGGACTCCTTTATGATGTCCATCTACTAATGACGAGTGACATGCCATGAGGATACTCGTCATCTTAACCTCAGAAACACAATGATGAATATCCCATACGTGCATACATGAATTAAGTGTAGGTCACCTTAAAAGAACTTTGTTACATCAGACATGAAGTTTTGGCACTACTGGGGGTATAGCTCTAGCGGCACAATATCATTAACCAAGTTGTTCGAATAGTCTGCAAACCATGGTATTAAATCATGGGATGGTGCCAACACTCTCTCATCAAGGAAAGAGTCGTTGATCTCTAATCCATTATAAAACTTTTCCATTGATCTATATTCCAACCTAGAAAGGTGATTTGTGACTTGATATTTGATCTTTTTTCTATCGATGACATCAAAATCAAATTCTTGAAGGAGAAGTACCCATCTCATCAACCTGGTTTTTGCTTCCTTTTTTGCTATCAAATACCACAGTGCTAAGTGGTCCGTGTGCACCAATCACTTTTGACCCCAATAGATATGACCTGAATTTCTCGAATGCGAAGACCACCACAAATAACTCCTGCTCTGTGACAATAAGTTTTTTCTAGGATGTGTTTAGGGACTTGCTAGCATAGTATATGGGATGTAATATCTTCTCTTCATGCTGGCCCAATACTATACCTACCGCAACCTCACTTGCATTCCACATGATTTCAAAGGGATTTCACCAGTATGGAGCTACAATGATTGGGCTTGAAATCCGTTTCTATTTCAATCCTTCAAAGGCTTTGAGACATGTATCATCAAATACAAACTTAGTAACCTTCTCAAGCAACTTACACAATGGATGTGCAATTTTAGAGAAGTCCTTTATGACAGTTGGTAGAACCCTGTATTCCCTAGGATGCTCCTCACACCCTTGGCTTAGATGGGTGAGGGAAGCTTCTATATCACTTCTACTTTATCTCTATCAACCTTGATTAATATGCTGAGATTCGATGCCCCAACACAATAGCCTACTTCACCATAAAGTGACATTTTTCCCAATTTAGCATATATGACATTTCTCACACCTTCTTAGCATAGCCTGCAAGTGCTTTGATAAATCCTAAAATGAGTCCCCAACCACAATAATCGTTCATGAAGACTTTAATAGTGTCCTCAATCATGTCTGAGAAGATGAACATCATGAATCTTTAGAATGTTATTGGGGTGTTACACAAATCGAATAACATCCTCTTGAATGTGGAGGTTCCATAAGGGCATTTAAATGTCATTTTCTCTTGAGTCTCTGCAGAAATGGTGACTTGGTTGTAGCCTGATTATCCATCAAGAAAGCAGTACAAGCCCTTTCAACCTAATCGGTCTAACACCTGATCCATGAATGGCATAAAGAAGTGGTCCTTCTCTGTCGACGCATTGAGCTTCGTCCATGCACACTCTCCATCTAGTGACAGGCCACGTAGGAATCAACTCATTCTTCGCATTTGGTATCATAGTGATACCCCCTTTCTTCGGAACATACTCAACTAGGCTCACCGATTCGCTGTTGGCAAACAAATAGATCACCCTTGAGTCCAACCACTTCATGATTTGTTTGTGCACAACCTCTTGCATAGGGGGATTGATACGCATTTGATGCTCAATGCTCGCCTTTTATTTCTTGACCAACTTGATTTTATGTGTACATATCCTAGGAGGGATACAATTAGTATCTGTAATTTTCCACCCAATGGCCTTCTTGAACTCCTTAGGAATGATGACAAGGGTGTTCACCTGCTCATCCTTTAGGTCCATAGAAACTATAACTGGCAAAGTATTGTTGGCACCCAAAAAAGCATATCTCATATGTTCTGGAAGATCCTTTAACTGTAACGCTAGTGGTTCTACTATGGATGGCTTTGTGGGCGGTGACTTTCAATTCTGCACGTCTACCTCCAACTTAGTTTGGCTACTAGGGCCATAGGATACCCCTAATGTATTCACTATCTCCTCATAATCTGGGGTGCCGTCACTATCAAAGTTAATCAACACAGCTTCCAAAATGTCAACACCCAATCTCACCTTAAGTGGTACTTCTAGTTCAGCATCATCAATACTCACAATAACAGAGATCACCCTCAAATCATCCTCTTTTGTTGCATGTTGGTAGATTTTGAACATGACCTTATTTTTTCCCAACCTGAACATGAGTTGGCCCTTCTCCATGTCTATCAAAGTGCATCCAATGGCTAAGAAGGGCATCCCCAAGATGATAGGACTTCAAAGTGAACCTTGTAGTCCAGGATCACAAAGTTTGTGGGAAATACGAGTGTATCCCCATTTACAAGCACATCATAAATTATCCTTATGGGCTTCTTCATCGTGCGATCAGCCATCAACAACCGCACACTTGATGGAGTAAGGGCTCTTAATCCTAGCTTCTTGAAGACCGCAAAGGCCATTAGATTAATGCTGGCACATATATCATATAATGCCCTTGCAAACTTCACATCTCCAATGGTGCAAGTTATGGTGACAACATCGGGATCTTCTCACTTTTGGACCAAGGACCTTGTAGTAATTGCACTGCAATGTTGAAGTTTTTTAGGGAGCTCCTGATTCACAATACACTTCTTTGTAACTAGGTCCTTCATGTACTTCGCACACCCAAGCATCTTCTCCAACACATCAATGAGAGGATACAGATGGAGAGTTCATTTAACGTGAAAAAAAATTCTTTAACTTTCCTTCCTCCTCTTTCTTTTTAATTCTTTGAGAGAAGGGAGGAGAAATCCTAGGAATAGGGTTCAATTTCTCTGGTACATCAGTAGCTTCACTCACTCCATCATTGCCACGATCACCTTTGGTATCCGCATCTTTGACCGCACTGTTTCCTCTCAAATATCATCCTCATCAACTAGCATAGGATCATCAATGGTGCTCTTGCCACCATGAGTAGTAACATCCATGCACTACTCTTTATTCTTGATATTCTAAAATATATTGCTAGGAACTATACCCCTTTAGTGTTGATTAAGTTGAGTCAACACTTGATCAAACTACTACATAAGTTGTTTGATGGCAACAAAATGAGACATGATTTTCTAATTTATACAAGAGGTCTTATATTTCATCCCCCTCAGATTCTCATCATGTGTCTTAGCTTTCTTCAATATATGATCAAATGTCTCCCCAACTCTTGAGTTACTTTCACCAGTGTTGCGGTTGCATGGGAGCATATAATGACCATTTCTATAACCATCTTTGCAACCTCATTCTACATCTCTATCTTTTCACGAATTCCTGTTGTAATACCCTCCACGATTGTCTCTAAAATCTCCATCTCATTTGAAGTTTTGACCTTGGTTTACTTGACCTTAGCATTAATGGTCCTGATTGGACCCTTGGGTGTTGGTTCGGAAGCCCCTAATCTAATCAGTAATAAATAAGTATCCTCCTCGTGGTAGGAATCATTGAATACGGGTGCGCATAGAGGCTGATGAACAATTACAGTGACTCATTCTTGATTCTGCTTCACCATCACCTCCATACCAGTACGTATTTGAGCAAGCTCTTGCATAATCTCTTCATTAATTTTGACTTATTCTGAACTAATACACATAATCACAAATTTTTGGTAGATGCTCTGTCTCGTTGCCCCTATATACGATTGGTCTTGACCACTCTCTCCATCCTTTCAGTACTTCTTGCAAATGGCTGATCTAAGAACATCAACACATAATGGTATCAGCAAATGCTTGATTATTTTCATCAAGAGTGCGGTAGAAGATCTCCACCATGGTATCATCATTAATTTATGGTCAGGGGCACTCCTCAAGCACTTAGTGATCCGCTCCCATGTAGTACTGATCGAGTCATCTGGAAGTTGCTCAATGTTTTTGATCTTGTCTTTCAACTTGAGCTTTTTCCATCTCAGGAAGTACCTCTCCTAATACGCCTTCTGCAACACAGCCCAACTGGTGATCAAACTCTGATGGAGCTTAGATAGCTATAGTGTTGCATTACCTATTGAGGTAACAGAAAGAAATGAAGTCTCACAGCTTCCATAGACATATTCTACATTCCCATTACACTCTTGTAGACAAATGTATTACTGTGCAGATGGTTGTGAGAATCCTCTTATGGCAGGCCCGCAAATAGCCCATAGTTCTATAGTATCTGAAGCAACCCACTCAAAACCATAAACTTTGTGATAGCCAGTAGTGGTGGCAACATAATAGCTCCAGTCACCTCCATAACCATAGGATTTAGCTGATATTTATTCCACGTATTAGCATTGGCAGTGAAGTCCATGGTTGAGGAGCGATATCCTTAAGAGGAGGCGAGTTATTGTTGTTGGGATTCTCATTCTCATTCTAGTTCATAGCTATATTTTGCATGTTGTTGGCATTATCTTAGGCCATTCTTCTCAGTGTTCTCTACGTCTCTAGGTCAAATGGAGTCAAAGGTCCGCCTCAACTTCACGTGTTGGATATATACTACACTTACACCGTGAAAAGAAACAAAAATAACAAGAAACATAAAATGAAGGAAATAATGATGAATTTCTAAATTAGTTGAATTAGTAAAGTCTAGCCATATACTCTAGCAACGATACCAAAATCTTGATGTCACTTAAGCTATACCTCTTTTTTTTGGCTAAAACAATTGTTGTCAAGAAATAGAATCTGACCAAGGTTATGGTCAAACCCAACGGAGTGTGGTAGTCTTAGAAGAATTCAATTATGTAATTTGAGTTATTAAGCAACTAATCTCCTCAAAAGGGGGGGAGAGGTTTAATAATAACCAATGAAAGTAATGTTAAACTAAAACAATTATTTAAGCCAATATGAAAAAAATCTAGGGTATTGTGTTCCCCTTGATTCCCATACTTAGTATCACTAGATAATCTTATTTTTTTCCAATATGTAGAAAGCAAGACAGTAAGTTAACTTCACGAAACCCTTTGAACTTGGCGAGAGGAGAATTTTACTATATGACTTGGTCTATCTATGCAGTGTGAGATTACTAACCCTTACCTATTGTCCCAGTACAACATCTCGTTGGCCCAGGTCAGTTGATTAGGCGAGAATACATCAATCGATTCCTAATAATTAATCTTTTTCCATTTTCATTACTACCTTGGTCCAGTTAGTAATACTAGACAGGTTCTAATGTTGGTCACCACTAGAAAACATGCAAAATGATGAGATTTGATTAATACATGCATGCACACTTTTCAAGAATTATGACTTATCCAATTTTACCTTGTCAGTTCTTCATGGTTCCCACTATGGATTTAGCTACTCATGATTTGTGTAAATCAAAAGACTTATGAATTTGAATATAATAATGTAACACCCCACATTTTATATGTACTAATGCTATTTAAATAAATCATGTTATGGTTTGGTCAAATTTGCATC
>JAOTQR010090981.1:0-32817 GCA_025774065.1 Solanum ossicruentum
TATAGAGATATTAGGCCGACTCTTTCTTGCCTTATTGACCAACATATACCACACATTATCAAGCAGCTTACCCACCATCTTGGCCCTTAAAGTTGGGCCTTTTGGAGCACCAACTTGGTTGGACTTGGGCAGCCAAATTTTCAGATTTTGTTCTTCACTTGGGTTCGCCCAATTTGAAAGGTGTCTTGTGATGTCTTTGGGCCATTTTCATGATTTTCCTTGGTATTTAGATATAGTACACATGTGAGATTAAATCATGGCTTGATGTTACACCCTTAACATGAATTTTATTCACATCCAAACTTGGACAAATTCTACGTGGAGCCTCGTCTCCGTTTAGTTAGCAAATTTGAGCTGAGCAAGTAGCTGACTCACCAACTAGCTTCTGAGTCCTAAAAGCAACTCAATTCTCTCACTTCATTTTAAGGCCGTAATCTCCTCAATTCAACACAAAACATGTATACACTCGACCCTCTTAAACGGTAGATGCACATATAGCCCATTAACGCGAGAGTCGAGCACTTTTGGAAATTAGCGCTAACGTGACCAAACCATTTCATATTTCATTTGCATTGTGCTAGTAGTGTAAGGTGTGGGGTGTTACACTTTGCCTGGAACCCAAGCAGTGCCAGAATCCGTGGGCTAATACCCACGGAAAATGGCCAAAATCACCTATTTCGCCTTCCTTGGGCCATAAATTCCTACCAGGGCCAAGCCAACGCCCCCCGACCACCTGGGCCGCTTGCCGGGTGAGTCGCCGCCCCACCCGTATGGGTTTTCTGGAATCTACGCCCAGAACCCTAGGCAGCGCCAGAATCCGTGGGCTAACACCCATGGAAAATGGTCGAAATCGCCTGTTTCGCCTTCCTTAGGCCATAAAGTCCTACCAAGGCAAAGCTAACGCCCCCCGACCACCTGGGCCGCTTGCTGACCCACCCGTATGGTTTTTCGAGAATCTTTCCCTGGAACCCCCGGCAGCACCAGAATCCGTGGGCTAACATCCACGGAAAATGACTGAAATTGCCTGTTTCGCCTTCCTTGGGCCATAAATTCCTACCAGGGCCAAGCCAACGCTCCAGACCACCTAGGCCACTTGCTGGGTGATTCTCCGACACAGCCGTATGGTTTTTCAGGAATCTTTGCCCGGAACCCTAGGCAGCGCCAGAATCCGTGGGCTAACAACCACGGAAAATGGCCAAAATCGTCTGTTTCGCCTTCCTTGAGCCATAAAATCCTACCAGGGCTAAGCCAATGCCCCCCGACCACCTGGGTCGCTTGCTGAGTGAGTAGCCGACCCAGCCGTATGGTTTTTCGGGAATCTTTGCTTGGAGACCCAGGCAGCGCCAGAATCCGTGGGCTAACACCCACGGAAAATGGCCAAAATCGTCTGTTTCGCCTTCCTTGGGCCATAAAATCCTACCAGGGCCAAGCCAACGCCACCTGACCACCTGGGCCGCTTGCCGGGAGAGTTGCTGACCTACTCGTATTGTTTTTAGAGAATATTTCCCTGGAACCCCAGGCAGCGCCAGAATCCATTGGCTAACACCCACGAAAAATGGCCGAAATCGCCTGTTTCGCCTTCCTTGGAAATAAAATCCTACCAGGTCCGTGCCAACGCCCCCCGACCACCTGGTCCACTTGCCGAGTGAGTCGCTGACCCACCCATATGGTTTTTCGGGAATCTTTGGCCGGAACCCCAGGTAGCGCCAGAATCCGTGGGCTAACACCCACGGAAAATGGCCGAAATTGCCTGTTTCGGTTTCCTTCGGCCATAAATTCCTACCAGGGCCAAGCCAATGCCCCCCGACAACCTGGGCCTCTTGTCGGGTGAGTCACTGACGCATCCGTATGGTTTTTCAAGAATCTTTGCCCTGAACCCTAGGCAGCGCCATAATCCGTGGGCTAACACCCACGAAAAATGGCCGAAATCGCTGTTTCGGCCTCCTTGGGAAATAAAATCCTACCAGGGCCATGCCAATGCCCCTGACCACCTGGGCTACTTGCCGGGTGAGTCACCGACCCACTCGTATAATTTTTCAAGAATCTTTGCCCGGAACCCCAGGCAGCGCCAGAATCCGTGGGCTAACATCCACGGAAAATGGCCAAAATCGCCTATTTCGCCTTCCTTTGGCCATAAATTCCTACCAGGGCCCAGCCAATGCGCCCCGACCACCTGGGCTGCTTGCCGCATGAGTTGATGATCCACCCGTATGGTTTTTTTCGAATCTTTGCCCGAAACCCGAGGCAGCAGTAGAATCTGTGGGCCAACACCCACAGAAAATGGTCGAAATCACCTGTTTCGCCTTCCTTAGGGCATAAAATCCTACCAGGGCCCAGCCAACGCCCCCTGACCACCTGGGCCACTTACTGGGTGAGTCACCGACCTACTCGTATGGTTTTTTGAGAATCTTTGCCTGGAACACCAGGCAGCGCCAGAATCCGTGGGCTAACACCCACGAAAAATGGCCGAAATCGCCTGTTTCGCCTTCCTTGAGCCATAAAATCCTACCAGGGCAAAGCCAATGCCTCCCGACAACCTGGGTCACATGCCGGGAGAGTAGCCAACCCAACCGTATGGTTTTTCTCGAATCTTTGCCCGAAACCCCAGGCAGCGCCAGAATCAGTTGGCTAACACCCATGGAAAATGGCCGAAATCGCCTGTTTCGCCTTCCTTGAGCCATAAAATCCTACCAGGGCCAAGCCAACGCCCCCCGACCAACTGGGCTGCTTGCCGGGCGAGTCCCCGACCTACCCGTACAGTTTTCCAAAAATATTTGCTCGGAACTCCAGGAAACGCTAGAATCCGTGGGCTCACACCCACGGAAAACGGCCGAAATCGCCTATTTCGCCTTCCTTGGGCAATAAAATCATACCAGGGCCATGTCAACGCCCCCGACCACCTAGACGGCTTGCCGAGCGAGTCGCCAACCCACCCGTAGGGTTTTTCAAGTATCTTTCCCCGGAACCCCAGGCAGTGCCAGAATCCTTGGGCTAACACCTATGGAAAATGGCCGAAATCGCCTGTTTCGCCTTCCTTGGGCCATAAAATCCTACCATGGCCCAGCCAATGCCCTCGACCACTAGGGCCACTTGTCGAGCGAGTCATGACCCACCAGTATCATTTTTCAAGAATCTTTGCCCGGAACCCGAGGCAACGCCAGAATCCGTGGGTTAACCCCCACAGAAAATGACCGAAATCGCCTGTTTCGCCTTCCTTGAGCCATATAATACTTCTATAGCCAAGCCAACGCCCCTGAGCACCTGGGCCGCTTGCCCGGTGGTAGCCGAACCAACCGTATGGTTTTTCGAGAATATTTGCCCAGAACCGCAGGTAGCGCCAGAATCCGTGGGCTAACACCCACGGAAAATGGCCGAAATCGCCTGTTTCGCCTTCCTTGGGTCATAAAATCCTACCAAGGCCCAGCCAACGCCCCCCAACCACTTGGGCCGCTTGCTGAGTGAGTTGCCGACCAACCCGTATTGTTTTTCGAGATTCTTTTCCCGGAACTCCAGGCAGCGCCAGAATCCGTGGGCTAACACCCACGAAAAATGGCCGAAATTGCTTGTTTCGCCTTCCTTGGGCCATAAATTCCTACCAGGGCCCAGCCAACGCCCTTCGACCACCTGGACCGCTTGCCGGACGAGTCTCCGATCCACCTGTATGGTTTTTTGAGAACCTTTCCCTGGAACCCCAGGCAGTGCAAGAATCCATGGGCTAACACCCACGGAAAATGGCCGAAATCGCATCTTTCGCCTTCCTTGGGTCATAAAATCCTACTAGGGCCAAGCCAACACCCTAGACCACCTGGACTGCTTGCCGGCTGAGTTTCTGACCCACCCGTACGGTTTTTCGCAAATCTTTGCCCGAAACCCCAGGCAGCGCCAGAATATGTGCACTAACACCCATGGAAAATGGCTGAAATCGCCTATTTCGCTTTCCTTGGGCCATAAAATCCTACTTAGGCCAAGCCAACGCCCCCTAAACACCTGGGCTGCTTGCTGGGCAAGTCGCCGACCCACCTATATCATTTTTCAAGAATCTTTGCCCGGAACCCCAGGCAGCGCCATAATCCGTGGGCTAACACCCATGGAAAAAGGACAAAATCATCTGTTTTGCCTTCCTTGGGCCATAAAATCCTACCAAAGCCAAGCCAATGACCCTCGACCACCTGGGCCATTTGCCGAGCGAGTCGCCAATGCACCTATATGGTTTGTCGAGAATTTTTGCCCGTAACCCTTGGCAGCACCAAAATCCGTGGGCTAACACCCACGGTAAATGACCGAAATCGCCTATTTCACCTTCCTTGGGCCATAAAATCCTACCAGGGCCAAGCCAACGCCCCCCGACCACCTGGGCCGCCTGCCGGGCGAGTCACCGACCCACCCGTGTGGTTTTTCGAGAATCTTTACACGGATCCCCAAGCAACACCAGAATCCGTGGGCTAGCACCCACGAAAAATGGCCAAAATTTCTTGTTTCGCCTTACTTGGGCCATAAAATCCTACCAGGGCCTAGCCAACACCCCCCGACCACCTGGGCCGCTTGCCGGGAGAGTCGCCAACCCACCCATATGGTTTTTCGAGAATCTTTGCCTGGATCCCCAGGCAGCGCCAGAATCCGTGGGTTAACACCCACGAAAAATGGTGGAAATTGCCTGTTTCACCTTCCTTGGGCCATAAATTCCTACCAGGGCCCAGCAAACGCCACCAGACCACCTGGGCCGCATGCCGGGCGAGTCGCCGACCCACCCTTATGGTTCTTCGAGAATCTTTCCTGGAACCCTAGGCAGCGCCAGAATCTGTGGGCTAACACCCACGAAAAATGGCCGAAATCGTCTGTTTCGACTTCCTTGGGCCATAAAATCCTACCAGGGCCATGCCAACACCCCAGACCACCTGGACCGCTTGCCAGGTGAGTTTCTGACCGACTCGTGCGGATTTTCGTGAATCTTTGCCTGGAACCCCAGGCAGCGCCAGAATCTGTGGGCTAACAACCTATGGAAAATGGCCGAAATCGCCTGTTACGCCTTTCTTAGGCCATAAAATCCTACTAAGGCCAAGCCAATGCCCCCCGACCACCTGGGCCGCTTGTTGGGCGAGTTGTCGACCAACCCGTATCATTTTTCAAGAATCTTTGCCTAGAACCCCAGGCAGCACCAGAATCTGTGGTCTAACACCCACGGAAAATGGCCAAAATCATCTATTTCGCATTCCTTGGGCCTTAAAATCCTACCAGAGCCAAGCCAACGCCCCCGACCACCTGGGCCATTTTCCGGGCGAGTCATCGACCCACCTGTATGGTTTGTCAAGAATTTTTTCCCGGAACCCCAGGCAGCGCCAGAATCCGAGGGCTAACACCCATGCAAAATGGCCGAGATCGCCTATTTCACCTTCCTTGGGCCATAAAATTCTACCAGGGCCAAGACAACGCCCCCGACCACCTGGCCACTTGGTGGGCGAGTCGCCGACCTACTCGTGTGGTTTTTCGAGAATCTTTACCTGGAACCCCAGGCAGCACCAGAATCCGTGGGCTAACACCCACGGAAAATGGCCGAAATTGCCTGTTTCGCCTTCCTTGGGCCATAAAATCATACAAAGGCCCAACCAATGCCCCCCGATCACCTGGCTACTTGCCGAGCGAGTCGCTAACCCACCCGTATGGTTTCTCGAGAATCTTTGCCCGGAACCCCAGGCTGCGCCAGAATCCATGGGCTAACACCAATGGAAAATGGCCGAAATTGCCTGTTTCGCCTTCCTTGGGCCATAAAATCCTACCAGGGCCCAGACAATTCCCCCCGACCACATGCTGCTTGTAGAGCGAGTCACCGACTCACCTGTATGGTTTTTCGAGATTCTTTGCCCGGAACCCCATGCAGCGCCAGAATCCATTGGCAAACACCCACGGAAAATGGCCGAAATCGCCTATTTTGCCTTCCTTGGGCCATAAAATCCTACCAGGGCCAAGCCTATGCCCCATTACAACCTAGGCCGCTTGCGGACGAGTCGCCGACCCACCCGTATGGTTATTCGAGAATTTTGCCCGAAAACCCAGGCAGCGCTAGAATCCGTGGGCTAACACCCACGGAAAATGGTCGAAATCGTCTGTTCCGCATTCCTTGAGCCATAAAATCCTACCAGGGCCAAGCCAACGCCCCCGACCACCTAGGTCGCTTGCCGGGCGAGTACCCGACCCAGCCGTATGGTTTTTTGGGAATCTTTGCCCGGAACCCCAGGCAGCACCAGAATTCATGGGCTAACACCCTTGGAAAATGGCCAAAATCGTCTATTTTGCTTTTTTAGGCCATAAAATTCTACCAGGGCCAAGCCAACACCCCCCGACTACCTGGGCCGCTTGTCAGGCGAGTCGCCGACCCACCCGTATGGTTTTTTGAGAATATTTGGCTGGAACCCCATGCAGCGCCAGAATCCGTGGGCTAACACCCATGAAAAATGGCCGAAATTGCCTTTTTCACCTTTCTTGGGCCATAAATTCCTACCAGGGCCCAACCAACGCCCCCTGACGACTTGGGTCGCTCGCCGGGCGAGTCGCCGACCAACCCATATAGTTTTTCGAGAATCTTTCCTTGGAACCCCAGGAAGCGCTAGAATGTGTAGGATAACACCCACGGAAAATGGCTGAAATCGCCTGTTTCCCATTCCTTTGGCCATAAAATCCTACCAGGACCAAGCCAATGCCCCAGACCACCTGGACCGCTTGCCGGGTGAGTTTATGACCCACCCATGTGGTTTTTCGTGAATCTTTGCCCGAAACCCCAGGCAGCGCCAGAATCTGTGTGGAAAATGGCTGAAATCGCCTGTTTCGCCTTCCCTTGGCCATAAAATCCTACCAAGGCCAAGCCAATGTCCCCCGACCACCTGGGCCGCTTGCCGGGCGAGTCGTCGACCCACCCGTATTGTTTTTCAAGAATCTTTGCCCGGATACCTAGGCAGCGCCAGAATCCGTGGGCTAACACCCACAGAAAATGGCCAAAATCATCTGTTTCGCCTTCCTTGGGCCATAAAATCCTACCAGAGCCAAGCCAATGCCCTCTGACCACCAGGGTCGTTTACCGGGTGAGTCGCCGACCCACCCGTACGGTTTGTCAAGAATTTTTGCCCGTAACATCAGGCAGCGCCAGTATCTATGGGCTAACACCCACGAAAAATGGCCGAAATCGCATGTTTCACCTTTCTTGGGCCATAAAATTCTACCAGGGCCAAGCCAACACCCTAGACCACCAGGACCACTTGCCGGGTGAGTTTTTGACCCACCCGTACGGTTGTTCACGAATCTTTGCCCGGAACCCCAGGCAGCGCCAAAATCTGTGCGCTAACACCCATGGAAAATGGCTGAAATCGCCTATTTCGCCTTCCTTGGGCCATAAAATCCTACTAAGGCCAAGCCAATGCGCCCCGACCACCTGGGCCGCTTCTGGGCATATCGCCGACCCACCCGTATAATTTTTCAAAAATCTTTGCCCGGAACCCCAGGCAGTGCCATAATCCGTGGGCTAACACCAATGGAAAAAGGCCAAAATCATCAGTTTCGCCTTCCTTGGGCCATAAAATCCTACCATAGCCAAACCAACGCCCCTCGGCCACCTGGGCCATTTGCCGGGCGAGTCGCCGATGCACCCGTATGGTTTGTCGAGGATTTTTTCCCGGAACCCCAGGCAGCGTCAGAATCCGTGGGCTAACACCCACGGAAAATGGCCGAAATCGCCTTTTTCACTTTTCTTAGTCCATAAAATCCTACCAAGGCCAAGCCAACTTCCCCCGACCACCTAGGCCACTTGCCGGACGAGTCACCGACCCACTTCTGTGGTTTTTCGAGAATCTTTACCCGGATCCCCAGGCAGCGCCAGAATCCGTGGGCTAACACCTACGAAAAATGGCCGAAATCGCCTGTTTCGCCTTACTTGGACCATAAAATCCTACCAGGGCCTAGCCAACACCCCCCGACCAACTGGGCCGCTTTCCGGGCGAGTCGCCGACCCACCCATATGTTTTTTCGAGAATCTTTGCCTAGAACACTAGGCAGCACCAGAATCCGTGGGCTAACACCCATGAAAAATGATCGAAATTGCCTGTTTCGCCTTCCTTGGGCCATAAATTCCTACTAGGGCCCAGCCAATGCCCCCCGACCACCTGGGCCGCTTACCGGGCGAGTCGCCGACCCACCCATATGGTTTTTCGATAATCTTTCCCTGGAACCCTAGGCAATGCCAGAATCCGTGGGCTAACACCCACGGAAAATGGCCGAAATCGTCTGTTTCGTCTTCCTTGGACCATAAAATCCTACAAGGGCCAAGCCAACACCCCAGACCACCTGGACTGCTTGCCAGGTGAGTTTCTGACCCACCCATATGGTTTTTCGCGAATCTTTGCCCGGAACCCCAGGCAGCGCCAGAATCTGTGGGCTAACACCCATGGAAAATTGCCAAAATTGCCTGTTTTGCCTTCCTTGGGCCATAAAATCCTACTAAGGCCAAACCAGTGCCGCCCAACCACCTGGGCCGCTTGCTTGGCGAGTTGCCGACGAACTCCTATCATTTTTCATGAATCTTTGCCCGGAACCCCAAGCAGAGCCTAGACAATGCACCCCAACCACCTAGGCCGCTTGGCAGGCGAGTCGCCGACCCACCCGTATGGTTTTCGAGAATCTTTACCCAGAACCCCAGGCAGCGCCAGAATCCGTGGGCTAACACCCACGGAAAATGGCCAAAATCGCCAGTTTCGCCTTCCTTGGGCCATAAAATCATAAAAGGGCCCAGCCAACGCCCCACGATCACATAGCCGCTTGCCGAGCGTGTCGCCAACCCACTCATATAGGTTTTCGAGAATCTTTGCCTGGAACCCCAGGCAGTGCCAGAATCCGTGGGCTAACACCCATGGAAAATGGGCGAAATTGCCTGTTTCGCCTTCCATGGGCCATAAAATCCTACTCGGTCACAGATAATGCCCCCCGACCACCAGGGCCGCTTGTTAAGCGAGTCGCCGACCCACTCGTATAGTTTTTCGGGAATCTTTGCCCGGAACACCAGGCAGCTCCGGAATTCGTGGGCTAACTCCCATGGAAAATGGCCTGTTTCGACTTCCTTGGGCCATAAAATCATACAAGGGCCCAGCCAATGCCCCCCGATCACCTGGCCACTTACCGAGCAAGTTGTCGACCCACCCATATGGTTTTTCGAGAATGTTTGCCCGGAACCCCAGGCAGCGCCAGAATTCATGGGCTAACACCCACGGAAAATGATCGAAATCGCCTGTTTCGCCTTCGTTGGACCATAAAATCCTACCAGGGCCAAGCCTACACCTC
Organism: Solanum ossicruentum; assembly: GCA_025774065.1. Classification (NCBI taxonomy): domain Eukaryota; kingdom Viridiplantae; phylum Streptophyta; class Magnoliopsida; order Solanales; family Solanaceae; genus Solanum; species Solanum ossicruentum. The sequence goes on from JAOTQR010090981.1 coordinate 9,319, forward strand.
ACGACAACCTAGGCCGCTAGTCGGGCGAGTCGCCGACCCACCCATATGGTTATTCGAGAATCTTTGCCTGAAAGCCCAGGCAGCGCTAGAATCTGTGGGCTAACACCCATGGAAAATGGTCGAAATCGCCTGCTTCGCCTTCCTTGGGCCATAAAATCCTACCAGGGCCAAGCCAATGCCCCCCAAAAACTTGGGACGCTTGTCGGGTGAGTCGCCGACCCACCTGTATGGTTTTTCGGGAATCTTTGCCCGGAACCCCAGGCAGCGCCATAATCCGTGGGCTAACACCCACGAAAAATGGCCGAAATCACCTGTTTCACCTTCCTTGGGCAATAAAATCCTACTAGGGCCATGCCAATGCCACTCGACAACCGGGTCCGCTTGCCAGGCGAGTTGCCGACCCACCTGTATGGTTTTTCTAGAATCTTTGGCCGGAACCCCAGGCAGCGCCAGAATCCGTGGTCTAACACCCACGGAAAATGGCCGAAATTGCCTGTTTCGCCTTCCTTGGGCCATAAAATTCTACCAGGGCCCAGCCAATGCCCCCGACCACCTGGGCCGCTTGCCGAGTGAGTCGCCGACCCACCCATAGGGTTTTTCTAAGATAATTAAACTTAGAGAGAAACTTGGGAAATTGTGATCCCCATGATTCACTAACTTAAATATCTCGGATAACACAACCTAAATTAGGACATTGCATGCTGGATGGTAACTTATGTTCTTCCAACCCTTTGGCAAAGGTGAAGGTCGAATTTCACTATGACACTTAGCCGACTACCATAGCATTCCAAACTAACTATTACTTATTGTCCCATTCAACCTCTCTTGGCCGAGTTTGGTTGATTAGACGAGAAAACATCAATCGAATCTTGTCACCTATTTCCTTTTCTTATTAATCACTACCTTGATCGGGAGCATGACACTAGGCGGGGTTTAATGTTGGCCACCATTAAAGAACAAGCAAAATGAAGGAAAATGGACAATAAATGCAAATACCCAATTCAAGAGGTGCAAATAATCCAGTTTATTAAGCTAGCTACGCATGGTTCCCACAACCCCAAGTTGTGGGTTTAGCCACACATGGCTCGGGCACACAAATCAACAATGAAATTAGAAGACATAGAAGATTTCTTAACCAAAGAAAAATGAAGTAGTATGAAACACCCTTTGAAATTAGAACCACAAGCTTGAATGATGAAATTAATCCACAAATGAATCTAAACCCCCGAATTTGAGTCTCAAAGTAAAACCCCTAATTTTCTACTCTAAAATCCTCTAAAAAATCTAAGTGTTGTATCAAGAATTATGAAAAAGCTCTCTCTAAAAAAATCTCTTTTTAAAACCCTAACATATACTATATATACTATTTACAAAAAGGTCCTTAAAATAATTAGAAAATCTGGTCAGCAGCTGAAGCAGCTCGTAGCTACGGCCCATAGGGCGACGTACGAGCTGTAATCGGGCTTTCATGGTCAGCATTTGGCATTTTGGACTTCACTGTTAAGATCTACCTCTACGAGTCGTAGTCTGTTATATGACTCATATTTATTTCTCGTAGTCGATCCTTGCATTTCCTAGTCCAATTTTAATCAACACTGTTAAACAGTATGAGGCCCCCTTCTACAAGTCGTAGTGAGGACTACAACCCATGATCTGAGCTCATATGGCTGAACATTAAATTCACAATTTTTGGTTTTAGAAACTGTTAATTGCTATGATCATCTCCTATGATTCGTAGCTTGGGCTACGACTCGTAATGGGTCTCGTAGATCTTCAAAAATCAACAAAATCTGCAACTTTTCCCAAAATTAGGCCAACCTGTATTTTCTTCAAAAATAAACATAATAACATATAAAACCCATAAAAAGTCGCACTGAGAACACACAAAATCCCTTGTTTTAGGCACCAAATATATTGTATTTTGACAGCACATCAACACCCTCAACTTAGAATTGTTGCTTGTCCTCAAGTGATGACTCAATCTAGATAGATAATAAGCAATACATAGCAATCACATTACCAACATATACCTTACTCACTCTCAACTCAGCTACCCATAACATCATTTTCAAAACATGATCATGTAGCTATTAAGCAAACCACAACATATTAACTCATCTGAGAATCCAGCTATGACAAGTTAAGGAGCATTAACAATCCACATTTACTGAACAAGTCAAATGCTAACCATACAATTCAAAGGCCCTCACAAAAAAGAAGTCTCTTTCAAACACTTGATATGATTTCAAAAGATACTCATGGGACTGTGCAAGCATACTCACTCTAACAAATGAGATACATGCATGATACTTAATACCGTAGGCTTGCCCATATACTCACAACTCAGATTGTTGACTGATTGGATTAGGATCACTTTAGGACTTCATTGGCTTGTAACGTAGGTTCATGGGTCTTTGGTGTGGCATTTTGAGCAATTAGTGACTAAAGGCCAAACTTGAGTTACGCTTTTCAATACTTTCACCTTAACAACTCAACCATTTCTTAACTTGTTCTCCCTTACTCATTTTCAATCTTAGCATTTTGGGTATTTTCTCTTCATTTTTCAGTTTGTGCCTTATTTGCAAACTTGTTTTGCTTTTTTCAACTCATACTAAGGCTTTAGCATCTTTTTCTCTTACCCGCTACATGGTTTTCTACACTTTCTTTTATTCTCAACTCACCACCTCATTTTTGCTTATTATACCACAACATAAGCCACCCTCAACTTAGGGTTTTAGCCTGAGGTGAAGTACATAATATGCAATCCCCAAACCAGGGCAACTTTTTGTAGCCACCCTTAATTTAGGCTCATTGCCTCAATCAAGGTTCATAATATTCATGGATAGACCAGGGCCAGTATCAAGGAATTTAGCTAGATAAGGTTAGGCTAGCTAGGTATTAAGAAAAAAAGGTACATGTAAGGCTCAAACATTTGGAACAAGGGATAAACTCTTTCATTTGGTGGGTCAAGTGGACTAAATGAAAGAAAAAGGGCCTAAGATCCCTTCCTAATCCATGCAATATCTAGTCCAACTTAAAGTCATAGGGCAAGTTCTATATCAGTACACAATGAACACAACAAAATTAGCTCACACACATAGCATTGCATACATAGCTAGCATAGACTCATAGATCATGCTTCAAGCATCAATTCGCTTTCACTTAGTCAGAACAAACATTGCCAAGCCTTTGAAACATGCATGATCACAAAAGATTTTCAAGGGTACCAATTTTTCAAAAAATTTTATAAACCATCAAAACAATGTACATGCCAAGAGTTTAATCACCATATATCACAAAAATTATCCACAACATCTAAAATATGTCAGTTTAACATAAAAATAAAAATCCACGAGGCAAAATAACAAAGGCAAGAAAACATCGGGATATCAAAAACTAGGATAGATATGAAATAAAGGCTACTCAGACTTTACCCTAATCTATAACTATCCATACCCCTTCGAAAAACATGTACTTTGTCCATAATGTACAATAACAAAATAAGCATATAGGTTCAAAAGTAAAACATCAAATGGTGCCTAAGCACCGATCACTGGCTGTCCATGAGTACCTCCCTCCTGCGCGGTAGTTTGTGCTGCAACCAAATTGGATAAGCCAATTCCCTGCAATCACTCAAGCTCCTGACCTTTCCTTAACTCCTCTTCCTCTATTGATATCCTTAGGACAAACTCAGTGATCTCCTCATCCAGATCTTCATCCTTCTCAGAGGTCTTCTACCGCTTGTGCCCTCGACTGCATCAGCCTCCTCTACAGGTCTCTTCCCGGGAGCACACGGTGGATAATCCTCCTTAAACATGTCAAATAGTGGCTCATCTGAAGGTGTAGATGTAGGAACTATGATCGGAGCTGCCAATGATGTAACCAAGTCAGCCTTGAACTTCGTCAACTTCTGATAAAAGGCTGACAAATCTGCAGGGCAGACCTCAGCAAGTCTCTTCTGCACTCTTTCCTCGAAGGCGTCAACTCGGGCATCCACTATTACAATGCATTGATCAACCACTAAAGTAGTGAATGCCTTGCATCTACCTACTATTCCTGAACCATCCATTGGACCGGTTTCTTAATCTACCTCGTGAGTTGAACCAACTGAGCTTCAACTACAAATACTTTGTGAACCATAACAAGGAAAGCAACAACAGATTCAATGTCTATCGAAGAAATCCATGATGTGGATAGCCTTGGTGTAGGTGTGGTTGTAATGGGACCCATCTCAGTATCAACTGTCGTAGGCTGTTGTGATCCCTCCTCAGTAGTAGTAGAAGTTAGAGTAGAATTTGTAGTAGTTGTTGAATCCTCTGTCTGTGACTCAGGCATGAATTTCTTGAGCATGGGAGGTTATGCCAATATAGTGCCACAAGTTTTCCATCAGCGTTGAGCAGGTTAGGATCAATGGTATATAGGGCTACCAACAGAGGGTCTAGCTGAAGTAATACGTCCACTTTCACCTCTACTCATTGTCTATGTATAAGAATGGGGAACGCCATATAGGTAGTCCTTTTGAGTGTTGACTCGTGGATTCGCTCAGCTATCAGGTGCACCTAGTCAATGTCATAGCCAATTAAGATGCTGGCCACCAGAAGAGCTCGCTCCAACGTGAGAACATTATCTGTGAACAATGGTCGGATGAGAGATTTAACAATAGCCTACTAAAACTTGGTAGGAAAGGAGAGGGAAGACTTTACTATGGGATATGAATAAGTCTTGACCATGCAGGATCTAGACCATGCTCAGTAGTATAACTCGCAACCCATCTCAGGAGCTTAGTCCTCTGGTCACTAATAGAAATAGCCTGTTGAATTTGCCAAATACGGTGATCAAAATCAGCTATAGACTCTGGTGCTCTGTATTAGGGATAAAACTATACTCGGCAAATGGTTTCATTCGATATTTCCACCCGTCAACCTCTCACCAACACCTCGCATAATATGGGCTCCTCAAGAGGTTTTTTCTTCTTTGGCAGATCCTTGAGTATGGTTGTTGCGTAGATCGCGTCGAATTCATGTACCAACACGGGAGAGCAATGATTCATATTTTTAGAAAGCTATGTTAGCTTAGGTCGTGCCATGGCCTCTTCAATTCCAGGGAGATGGCTCAACCCTGTATCGATGAGTCAAGGCTTCTTATAGAATGAACGAACTCTTTCCTTTCCCCTTTCTCTGTAGGCTATTATCATAAATTATCTCCATCGCTTTGACACTTCACCAATGTGGTTGAGGATATGGTGGAGCTAGAGTAGATGAATATTTTGCAACCTCCAGACTCTGAGAAACTAAAATGACACCAAAGAGTGCCCAAAAATGTGCCTCAGAAGTGCCCAGAATCACAATTTCCATATATCACATAATCTGTGTCTGATATCAAAAATTTGACTTCATATTCTTGAGCAGAGAGTCAGATTGAGTGGGAAATGAGTATAACTCTGATTGAAGAGCAATTGAATCACAATCTCATTTTCCCAAATATCAATTTCTAGTGAGGTTTTCGCGCCCAAGGGGCGGCGCGCCAAGGGCGCGCCTTAGTTCATTTTGTGGGCTATTTTTCTTATTCTGTCCAAGACTTTTTGGTCTTGGGCCTAAGTGTACCAAAACGTTAAAATACCTATACATAGCCATATTTCTCCCTCATATCATTCAAAATATTTCTAAATACTCACTCAAACACTTAGGGAATATTTCGTCTCCTAATTTCAAGTCTCAAAACTCATCCGGATCTTAAGGTTCTCATTCATTCTTCAAGTCTCCATCTCCAATTTCATCAAGTTATTCTCCAAAGCTAAGGTATGTGGGTTTCTTTCACGGGATACTTTCACCCAGATGCCTAAGCTTTCTTTTACCTAAAATTGCATGATTTAAAGTAGATTTACTCATGGGTCTTATGTATTATGAATTCACTACATACTATGTTGAGGTTTATGGAATTGTGATTGTTTTAGCATGTTTTGAGCTATGAATCTAAGATCTATCGTGAGATTTGATTAAGGGTTTTGATGTGATTGCTTGAGGGTGTTACGAAGTATCTATTCATGGTTTTACATTAGATTTCCTTGTATGATTTCATCCCTAAATTAAATGGTTTTACACTACTACTACACACTCGCCAAGTATTTGATAAAATGTACGGTTATGGTTTTCTTGAGGCATTGAAGGTCTAATGCATGTCTTATGAGTTGAATGGCCATATGATTGAACATATATATATGAATTCCTCTTATATAGTGTTGGAATGTGACCATACCCTACTCAGGGGTTGTGCATCGAGTAACCATGTCGGGGGGTTTGTACCTTGATAACTATATCGAGGGATTTGTACGTTGGTCACCAAGGGTGGTATATCCACCAACCATATTGGGGGATTTGTACCTTGATAACCATGTTGTGAAGTTTTTATAACACTCCACATTGTACATGTACTAATGCTATTCAAATTAAACATGATAGGGTTTGGTTAAATTAGCGACATTTTTTAAAAGTGCTTAAATCTCGTGTTAATGGGCGATATGTGCGTCTAACGCTTAAGAGGGTCGAATGTATACATGTTTTGTGTTAAATTGAGAAGATCACAGACCTAAACAAAGTGAGAGAGTTGAGGTACTTGTAGGACTTAATAATCTAGTTGGTGAGTCACCTACTTGCTTAGCATAAATTTGCTAGCTAAACGGAGATGAGGCCCAACGTCGAATTTGTCCAAGTTCAATTATGAATAAAGTTCATGTTAAGGGGGTAAATTTGGCCCATGTTTTAGTATCATAGATGGACCTTATTTTTAGTCTAATAAAGAATGTAAAAAGGGCACAAGTGTAACACAACCCACTTGACTATTTGGCCCCAAAATTAATTAAGAAGAAAGCTAGAAAATGGGCAGCCAAGGTCCATCAAATTTGAGACCCATTTAGGCCCAATAATGAGGGAAAAGATGTTGCATAACAAGTGTATTAACAGATGTTCACGTGTGGGTAAAATGTCAAGAAAAAGCTGTTCAACTAAGTCTTTCAAAATGGCATAAGAGCAGCCCTCTAGTCATTTCCAATTCAAACAAGTTTTCAATTTTTTTCTAACAACTTTGCTATTTTTTTCAAAGACTCTTATCTTCTCTTTATATCACTTTACCAAGCTGACAAGCAGCTGCATCACAAGTGTATTTATAGGTAGCAACATATAGTCAAAATTAAAAGATAAAGCTGGCGAAGAAAGTCCTTAAAAATGGATCAAATGCAGCCCCTAAAGTCATTGCACTTGAAATAATATTTCAGCTTTCCAAAAGACTCTTGTCGTCTATCTATTTCACTTTACCAAGATGAAAATACAATCCTCTAAGTTTCTTGAAGTAAACCTAAATCTCGAAGGCAAAGGTAAGTAACTATAGTTGTGTATTTAGTATGGTTTCTTCATGAAAAACAAGAAGTATATGCTATTACGTTATGCTGGAAATTCTGGACAACATGTGTTCTAAGTATTGTTGTGAACGTTTCTTGTTGTTCAAGAGGCTTTTCTCTTAATTGGTTGGTTAAATTATGAATTAAGACTCATGTTTTAACAAGGTATAGGTTGTTACTCTTGTAATTAAGCTGCTGCATCACTTTTACAATCCACAAAGATGAGTTGTTTTACGACATCGTAATTTTACTCTTAAAAGAAACTTGGAAGCTGAAAATTGTAATATGTTGTTCCATGACCTTAAACTACATTAGGAATATTTGTAGACTATTTTAAGATTATGTTTGTGTGGTAAAAAAGTTGGAAACAAATTATTTAAAGTTAAAACAGATTCAGGATTGTTGACGTCGAAGTGTGGAGAAAGGATGTAACGTTGTGCTGATTGTTTGTATGTTGTTAATAATTGTAATGTGTTGTGTCTTGTGGGCTGTTGTAAGACTGTTATGGGTCTGAAATAAGATGTATATGATATGTACATAAGAATAGTTGCTAGAAAATACGATTATAAGTGAATATGGTGAAGAAATGTCTTCACGTTGCTAAATAAATGTTTGCTGCCCGGATATTAGTTTTTATGGTATTGGGCTGCCTAGAAGTGTTTTGTAGTTGTTAGTACTAGTCTTATTGCCTAATATACTACAGATAAATATTTGAGAAAAAATTAGCCACTTCAAGGTAGTAACGAGGTCATACAACGATGTATCTAAGGCTACTTGATTTCGTATCATTTGACATAAAACATAGATTCCTCCTCGGTATAAAAAGGTATTTACCAACCCCGACACAAATATTAACTGTGTCTCCACTCTTTCACATGTTTATATGCTTTCATACGTAGTCACCTTCAAATCTACAAAAATACGTGGATACCAAGTTACATGAGTTCTTGTTGCTAAATAAAGTTAACGAGTTGTTTCATCTCATATGCATTTCATTATTTATGTAACATGCTCTTTTCATTGCCATATTGTATTATATGATTATCTACATGCCATATGTCATATAGATAGTCCTAAAACTCCAATATTGTGACCACCAAAAGAATCATCATAAAAGTAATTGAATGATAAAGTATACAACTTTTGATGGGTGGTGGCCCGAGGGGTGGAAGAATCACCTACCAGGGACGATCCTATCACGGGTAGTAGCCCGAGGGGTTAAGGAAGAACTTAGCCAGGGACGATCCAGATAAAGTTATACCACTGATCAGCTTGTTATTTATAGTACATGGTATGCACAGATTATACGGTAAAGGTAAAGTAATATAAAGAATGTAACGTATATGATCCCAAAGTATAACCAAAGGTATTCTCTTATCCTATACCAGTGCATAGTTTCATTTGAGTTGCTACTTGATATACAGTACTTCCTGCCTTACATATTTAGTACATTATCTCATACTGAGTCCCTTATAGGGGGACCTGCATTTCATGCTGCAGGTATAGGTGCTAGAAAATCTCCTCAATAGGAGTACAGGATATCAAGCTGCTGTTATTAAGCTCCAAGTTGTTTCGGATCTTTGTGTGTGTCTAGACCTTATATGTTGTATTGTATAGATAATTGAGGCAGGGCCTGTCTCGACTCTTATTAGATACTTTTTCTTATTTAGAGGCTTTGTAGACTATGTAAACTATAGTATGGTCATGTCTCGTACCTTAGACACCGTGGCCCCAATGGCCCATCCATATGCATTTCCGTTTGGCTTGTTATTACCGTTTACTTTCTTAAAGTAACAATGAAGATAGAAATCGCTTATAATTTGTCTAAAAAGTACATAGATATAGGTTGGTTCTCTTGAGGCTTATCGGCAATGGGTGTTGATCCACCCTAATAGGATTTGGGGCGTGACAAAAGTGGTATCAGAGTGGGTCATCCTAGGGAGTCTACAAAGCCACGTCTATGTAGAGTCTTCCTTATCGATGTGTTGTGCACCACATTTTTAATCAAGAGGCTATGTGGCATTTAGGAGTTGTTACTTTCTTTTCATTCTTTAGATCGTGCCATAGAGATAAGTGTAATAGGTGGATTGTGTCTAACTCCTAAATTGTTTTGTACAGCGAGCAAGTATGCCAGAAACCAGGAAGAATAAAGGTAAAGGAAAGGCAATAAAAGTTGTGGCTGGTTCACCTAGTCACATGAGACAACGAAATTAGGCTCAACATGAGTCTCTGTCACAGACATCTCTAAACCCCCCAGCTCCTAACGAACTCAAAAGTAGTGAAATTCGCCCAGAACCACCTATCGATGCTACAGTGCAGGATCTGAGAAATGCATTCTAATTATTAACTCGTATAGTTGCAGGACAAGGTCAAAGACAAGAAGGTCCAGTTATAGGTACAAGTGGTGCAGATAGGGCAGTTGGCACTAGGATATATGACTTCCTTAATTTGGACCCTCCAACCTTCACTAGGTCTGATCCAGATGAAGATCCCCAAGACTTTATTGATCAAATTCAATGCACTTTAGATTTTATGCATGTGGGTGGTACAGAAGTTGTCGAGTAAGTGACATATAGGTTGAGGGTATAGCTATATTGTGGTATGAAGCTTGGAAGCAATCCAAAGATATAGATGCCCCCCTAACCACTTGAAAGGAGTCCAAAGAGGCCTTTCTTGACCATTACTTGCCATTAGAGATCCGAGAGGCCCATGTAGATCAGTTCTTGAACCTCCACCAAGGGAGTATGAGCGTAAGAGAGTATAGTATCCAATTTAATTCCCTATCCAGGTATGCTCCTAATGTAGTTGCTACTATGACAGATAGAGTTCATCAATGTGTGGATAGGTTGGATACATATCTAGTTAGAGATTGTGACATTGCTTCCTTGAATAAAGACATGGGCATAGCGAGGATGCAAGCTTTTGCACAGAAGTTGGATGACCAGAAGTAGAGAAGAAGGACACATGAATTGGAAAGGGGGCAGGCCAAAAGATCTAGATTTACAGGGCAGTTTACATCGCCCCAAGGTGAGCTTAGGCCTCGGTTTTCTAACAGACTACCTAGGCCATCATCCTCCTACTCTGCAGCCAATGCTCCACCACAATTTCAGGGGTCTAGGAGAAATCAGTTTGGTCCAAGAGCTGAAGGGCAAGGTGCCCGAACTGTGCGATATTCAGCAGGACAACAAATAACTCCAAGGAAACCTTGTAACCATTGTGGAAGGAGTCATCCGGGTGTATGTCATGTTGGGAAAAATATTTGTTATTGGTGTGGTGCGCCAGGGCATATGATAAAAAATTGCCAGAGGAGGCGTATGGGTGATATAACACAAGCTACTGGGTCATCTATTGCAACATCATTGCCAGTTCCTCTATTAGGTAGGGGTCAGCAAGCACCTATGGGTTGTGGTAGAGGTGTTAGAGGGGCAGCTAGCTTGAGCGAAGTCCTAAATCGCACTTATGCTCTGGGGAGTAGGCAAAATTTGGAAGCTTCACCTGATGTGGTCACAGGTACATTATCCATATTTTCTCATAATGTATATGCATTAATTGACCCTAGTTCTACACTATCATACATTACCCCACTAGTTGCTAGGAAGCTTAAGAGAACACCCAAATTATTGATTAAACCAATTGAGGAGATTACACCAACTGGTGAATCTATTATGGCTAGAAGGATTTATTATGACTGTGTAGTAACTGTTTGTAATCGTGACATATTGGCTAACCTTATTGAGCTAGAAATGATGGTATTTGATGTTATAATAGGTATGGATTGGTTAGCTTCTTGCTATGCCACCGTGGATTACCGAACTAAGAGAGTGTACTTCCAGTTTCCAAGTGAGGCAGTTCTTGAATGGGAAGGAAATATTGGGGCACCAAAGGGTAAGTTTATCTCTTATTTTAAGGCCAGGAAGATGATATCTAAGGGGTATATATATCATTTAGTTAGAGTAAGGGATTTAGAGGCAAAATTACCAACTCTTCAATCAGTTCCAGTAGTGAATGAATTTGTTAATATGTTCCCTAAAGAACTCCTAGGATTACCTCCTGAACGAGAAACAGATTTTGGTATTGACCTACTTCCAGGCACTCAACCTATTTCTGTCCCTCTATATAGAATGGCCCTCGCAGAGATGCGTGAATTAAAAAAACAATTAAAAGGCTTATTGGAGAAGGGTTTTATAAGACCTAGTGTGGCCCCCTAGGGTGCACCAGTGTTATTTGTACACAAAATGGATGGCACCTTGAGAATGTATATCAGCTATCGATAATTGAATAGGGTGACAATCAAGAACAAATACCCCTCCCCAGCATTGATGACTTATTTAATCAGTTACAAGGTACCAAATACCTTTCAAAATTGATTTGGGATCAGGGTATCACCAAGTGAGGGTGAAGGAGGAAGATATACCTAAGACTATTTTTAGAACATGCTATGGTCACTTTGAATTTCTTGTTATGTAATTTGGGCTAACTAATGCACCAACGGTTTTTATGGATTTGATGAATAGGGTATTCAAGCCATTCTTGGATGTGTTTGTGATAGTATTTATAGAAGACATTTTGGTATACTCAAGATCCAAAGAGGACCATGCAAAAGCATTTATGACAAGTGTTGCAGGTTCTTCTTGATCGACAGTTGTATGCCAAGTTTTCTAAATGTGAATTTTTGAAAAAATCAGTGGCATTCTTGCATCATATTATATCTGAGGAAGGAATAAGGGTTGATTCACAAAAGATAGAGGTTGTTAGAGATTGGCCAAGACCAACGACACCCACGGAAGTTCAAAGCTTCCTAAGTTTGGTAGGTTATTACAGGAGGCTTTTTGAAGGTTTTTCTTCTATTTCTGCACCCCTAACAAAGCTGACACATGAAGCAACCAAGTTCCAATGGAATGATGCTTGTGAAAGGAGCTTCTAGGAACTGAAAAATAAGCTAACTTATGTACCTGTGCTAGTACTTCTAGAAGGATCGGAGGGGTATACAATGTATTGTGATGCTTCAGGAGTTGGCTTAGGGTGTATTGACACAGTAAAGTAGGATAATTGCTTATGCATCTAGACAACTAAGATCACATGAGAAAAATTACCCAACCCATGATCTTGAGCTAGCAGTGATTGTATTTGCTTTGAAAGTATGGCGCCAGTATTTTTATAGCGTTCACGTGGATATATATACTGATCATAAGAGCCTGCAATACATCTTTAAGAAAAAAGACCTCAATTTAAGACAACGGAGATGGCTAGAGCTAATAAAGGATTACGATGTCGATATACTATACCATCCGGGGAAAGGCAAATGTGGTATCCGATGCTCTGAGTCATAAGACAACTATGAATATTGGTGTCCAGGCCACGGTAAGTCAAGGAATGGCCAAGGATCTATGACAACTAGCCAGTTTAGGAGTTCGCCTCCTTGAAACTTCAAAGGAAGGGGTTGTTGTACATAATGCAACAACATCTTCATTGGTAAAGGAGGTAAAAGAAAGACAATTCGAGGATCCTATTCTACAACAACTTAAGGAAAAGGTGAGTCAGGGTACGATAAAGTGCTTTGACCCTACATAAAATGGAGTACTTTACTATCAAAATAGATTATGTGTGCCAAATATTAATGGACTAAGGAAGAGGATAATAGAAGAAGCTCATCATTCCTGATATTCCATCCATCCAGGATCAACTAAGATGTACCATGACCTGAAGGGAATGTTCTGGTGGGGAGGCATGAAAAAGAACCTTGCAGAATTTGTGGCTCAATGTCCAAATTGCCAACAAGTGAAAGTAGAGCACCAAAAGCCAGGAGGTTATATGCAATGCATAGAGCTTCCCACTTGTAAGTGGGATACGATCAACATGGATTTTGTTACCGGTTTACCTCGCTCATTCCAGAAATTTGACTACATATGGGTAATAGTTGATAGACTCACAAAGTCAGCACACTTCTTACATGTTAGGAGTGATTATACAGCTGAAGAGTATGCCAAGTTATACCTCAAAGAGATAGTCAGGCTACGTGGAGTCCCAATCTCCATTATCTCTGACCGAAGAGCTCAATTCACTGCAAAGTTTTAGAAGTCCTTCCTAAGAATTTTAGGGACACAAGTGAATTTGAGTATAGCTATCCACCCTCAAACAGATGGTCAAGTAGAACGCACCATTCAGACACTTGAAGATATGTTGCGAGCTTGTGCATTGGACTTTAAAGGTAGTTGGGTGGACCATTTGCCACTTATTGAATTTTCCTATAATAATAGCTACCACTCAAGCATCGAGATGGAATGTTATGAAGCTTTGTATGGAAGGAAATGCAGGTCACCAATTGGATGGTTTGAAGTGGGTGAAACCACCTTGCTTGTGCCAAATCTAGTACAAGAAGCCATGGAAAAAGTTAAGGTGATACAACAGTGGCTTGAAATAGGCCAAAGTCATCACAAAATCATATGCGAATCCTAGAAAGAGAGGACTGGAATTCTCAGTAGGAGATTGGGTATTTTTAAAAGGTGTCTCCAATGAAAGGGGTGATGAGATTTGGTAAGAAAGGAAAACTGAGCCCAAGTTACATAGGTCCATATAAAATTACTAAGAAGTTCAGGCAGGTTGCATATGAACTAGAGATACCCCAAGAGCATTCAGTGGTTCATCCTATTTTTCATGTCTCAATGCTTCGAAGATGCATAGGTGACCCATCCCGTATCACTCCTATTGATGATGTGCAGGTTACAGAAGATCTCACCTATGAAGAAGTACCTATTTCTATTCTAGATCATCAAGTTAAGAAGCTAAGGAATAAAGAAATAACTTCAGTAAAGGTACTTTGGAGAAACCAGCAAGTAGAAGAAATAACATGGGAGACCGAGGATGCGATGAGATCAAAATACCCCTACTTATTTCAAACTAGAGAGGAAGTCCAACATACAGAATTGGAACACTAATAGGTACATATGAATGAATATTTATTATGTTGTCAAAAGTTTGTTTAAATACAGGTTTATACAAGGTTAAGCTATCCAATTGTGCCAACATTCGAGGATGAATGTTCCTAAGGGGGGAGGATGTAACACCCACATTTTACATATACTAAAGCTATTTAAGTGAAACATGATAGGATTTGGTTAAATTAGCACCAATTTTTAAAAGTGCTTGAATCTCGTGTTAATGGGCGATATGTGCGTCTAACGCTTAAGAGGGTCGAATGTATACATGTTTTGTGTTAAATTGAGGAGATCATAGCCCTAAACAAAGTAAGAGAGTTGAGGTACTTGTAAGACTTAATAATCTAGTTGGTGAGTCACCTACTTGCTTAGCATAAATTTGCTAGCTAAGCGGAGATGAGGCCTGACGTCGAATTTGTCCAAGTTCGATTATGAATAAAGTTCATGATAAGGGGGTAAATTTGGCCTATATTTTAGCATAATAGATGGACCTTATTTTCAGTCCAAGAAGAATGTAAAAAGGGCCCAAGTGTAACACAACCCACTTGACTATTTGGGCCCAGAATTAATTAAGAAGAAAGCTGAAAAATGGGCAGCCAAGGTCCTTCAAATTTGAGACCCATTTAGGCCCAATTATGAGGGACAAGCTGCTGCATAACAAATGTATTAATAGGTGTTCATTTGTGGGCAAAATTTCAAGAAAACGTCATTCAACTAAGTCTTTAAAAATGGCAAAAGAACAACCCTCTAGTCATTTTCAATTTAAACAAGTTTTCAGTTTTTTTTCAAACAATTTTGCAGTTTTTTTCAAAGAATCTTATCTTCTCTTTATGTCACTTTACCAAGCTGACAAGCTACTGCATCACAAATGTATTGATAGGTGATAATATATAGTCAAAATTGAAAGATAAATTTGGCCAAGAAAGTCCTTAAAAATGGATCAAATGCAGCCCCTAAAGTCATTGCACTTGAAATAATATTTCAGCTTTCCAAAAGACTCTTGTCTTCTATCTATTTCACTTTACCAAGCAGAAAATACAACCCTCTAAGTTTCTTGCCGTAAACCTAAATCTTGAAGGAAAAGGTAAGTAATTATAGTTGTGTATTTAGTATGGTTCCTTCATGAAAAATAAGAAGTATATGTTATTACGTTATGCTGGAAATTCTGGACAGCATATGTCCTAAGTATTGTTGTGAACGTTTCTTATTGTTCAAGAGGCTTTTCTCTTAATTAGTTGGCTGAATTATGAATTAAGGCTTATATTTTAACAAGGTATAGGTTATTAGTCATGTAATTAAGCTGCTGCATCACTTTTACAGTCCACAAAGATGAGTTATTTTACGACATCGTAATTTTACTCTTAAAAGAAACTTGGAAGCTGAAAATTGTATGTTGTTCCAAGACCTTAACCTGCTTTGGAACTATATATAGACTATTTTAAGACTAGATTTATATGGTAAAAACATTGGAAACAAATTATTTAATGTTAAAATAGATTCGGGATTGTTGACGTCGAAGTGTGGAGAAAGGATGTAATGTTGTGCTGCTTGTTTGTATGTTGTTAAGAACTGTTATATGTTGTGTCTTCTGGGCCTTTTTAAGACTGTTAAGGGTCTAAAATAAGATGTGCATGACATGTATATAAGAATGGTTTCTAGAAAATATGATTATAGGTGAATATGGTGAAGAAATGTCTTCGCGTAGCTAAATAAATTTTTGCTGCCCGGATATTAGTTTTTATGGTATTGGGCTACAAAGAAGTGTTTTGTAGCTGCTAATACTATTCTTATTGCCTAATATACTATAGATACATATTTGAGGGAAAACCAGTCACTCCAAGGTAGTAACGAGGTCATACAATAAGGTATGTAAGGCTACTTGTTTTCGTATCATTTGGCATGAAACATAGATTCCTCCTTGGTACATAAAGGTATTCACCAACTTCGACACAAATATTAACCGTGTCTCCACTCTTTCACATGATTATATGCTTTCATACATAGTCACCTTCAAATCTACAGACATACGTGGATACCAAGTTACATGAGTTCTTGTTGCTAAATAAAGTTCATGAGTTGTTTCATCTCATATGCATTTCATTATTTATGTAACATACTCTCTTCATTGCCATATTGTATTGTATGATCATCTACATCTCAAATGTTGTATACACTATCCTAAAACTCTAATATTGTGACCACCAAAAGAATCATGTCAAAAGTAATTAAACGATAAAGTATATAGCTTTTGATGGATGGTAGCCCTAGAGGTTGAAGAATCACCTAGCCAGGGATGATCCTATCACGGGTGGTAGCCCGAGGGGTTAAAGAAGAACCTAGCTAGGGATGATCCCATACAGTTATACCACTGATCAACTGGTCGTTTATAGTACATGATGTGCACAGATTATACAGTAAAGGTAAAGTAATATAAAGAATGTAATGTATATGATCCCAAAGTATAACCAAAGGTAGTCTCTTATCCTATACCATTGCATAGTTTCATTTGAGTTGCTACTTGATATATAGTACATCCTACCTTATATATTCAGTATATTATCTCGTACTGATTCCCTTAAGGAGGCCTGCATTTCATGTTGCAGGTACAGGTGCTAGAATATCTCCTCAGTAGGAATATAGGATATCCAGCTGCTGTTATTAAGCTCCAAGTTGTATCGGAGCTTTGGGTGTGTCAAGACCTTATATGTTGTATTGTACAGTTAATTGAGCTGAGGCCTGTCCTGACCCTTATTAGATACTTTTTCTTATTTAGAGGCTTTGTAGACTATATAAACTCAAGTATGGTCATGTCTCGTACCTTAGACACCATGGCCCCAATGGCCCATCCATATGCATTTTTGTTCGGCGTGTTATTACCATTTAATTTCTTAAAGGCACAATGAAAATATAAATCCCTTATAATTTTTCTAAAAAGTACATAAATATAGGTTGGTTCTCCCGAGCCTTATTGGCAACGGGTGCCGGTCCATCCTAACAGGATTTGGGGCGTGACAGGTTTATACCTCGGTCACCAAGCGTTGTAGGGTGCGATGATCCACCAACCAATTGATGGGGTTAGTACCTTAATCACCAAGGGTATTAGGGTGTGATAATCCACCAATATGATAATGGTCTCTTCTTACACAAGTATTATGGTCTAAGTGTGTTTTTCTTAAGTATTGATCATATATGTCATATTGCTATCATGCTATCCATTGCTTATCTCTATGAATTTTGACCATGGTGCCTACCTCTTGTTACGTTGCATCTTACATACATAGTACATTCAAAATTACTCACACACACTCTATGCCTACATGATGTCACCATGTAGGAACTGGAGCACTATTTGATTATCCTCCTCCTCCACGTGGCTAGTATGATATCTCTCAATCTAGTGGGTGAGTCCTCAAATCCGGGGACATTGGTCTATATTTCTTATGCTATTGCTACTCTCTTTCTTTATTGTATTCTTTTAATATGAGGGTGAGCCCAGTTGCTTGTCTTGGCCGCCATTATTATCTATGTAGTAGAGGTGTTGTTGGACATATTGTGTTTCTTTGCTATGAGCCTTGACTCTCTTGTTTCTTGATGTCTATGAAATGAACGCTTCCCCTTAGTCCCTTGCCCCCGTTTCTAATGTTTTATGTCATTTACTTGCTTTTGCAACCAAGGATGTTTGATGATATATTAAGAGGCTTGCTTGGGGTTTCTTCGGGTTCCTTATGTGTCATGTCACGTCTACACCCTACGTTTTAGTCATGAAAAACTTGGTATCAGAGCACTAGGTTGGTAGATCCTTGGAGTTTAACATACCGCGTAGATTAGAGTCTTGTTCATGATTTCGTTATGCACCACAATTATGAGTTAGATATGAGACATTTTATGAAATGTATCTCTTCTGCATGTTCTAAGTCATGCTATAGAGTCAAAAAATGTTTTCCCCCCTAACGATTGTTCATTGTTATACTAGATCATGCCTAACATAAGACAAAGAAGAACTCGCATACCCGAGGAGCAATCGGATTATGGAGAGCTTCAAGATGCTCTCACTTTTTGCTTGCTCAAGTTATAGCTAATCACGCCAATCAAGGGGCCCAAGGCCCTCATGCTCTACACTGGCATCTCGGGTGAGAGACTTCATGAGGATGAATCCCCCAGAATTTTATGCGTCTAAGGTAGATGAGGACCCTCAAGAGTTCATTGATAAGGTCTACAAGGTATTGGCTATCATGGGTGTGAGGTAGGAAGATAAGGCATATTTTGTGGCCAACCAACTCAAAGGGGTAGCACTAATATGGTACAATCAATGGAAGGAGGAGAAGGGAGTCAACAATGTGGTGCTTTGGGAAGAGTTCAGGGCGGCCTTTCTTATTCGGTTCTTCCCTCTTGAGCTTAGGGAAGCTAAATTGGTCAAGTTCATGAACTTGAAACAAAGAACTTTGAGAGTGAGGGTGTATGCCCCCAAGTTCAACCAACTTTCAAAATATGCTCCACACTTGGTAGCCGACTCAAGGTCTAGAATGAATAAATTTGTGATGGGTGTTTCCGACTTGGCGAGTAAGGAGTGTCAGTTTGCCATATTGATTAGTGACATGGATTTGTCCTGATTAATTACCTATGCCGAGCAAATGGAGGAGGACAAATTGAGAAAGAGCAGGGGTCATGACGCCAAGAGGGCCCATTATTAGTGGAAATTCCAAAGCTGAAGAGGTGGCCGGTTCCACCAAGGCCAAGGGTCTTCTCATGCTTCTAATAGGGATTTGTCAATGGCTTCCCAAGGACACAAGGCGTTGATGTAGTGGTTCCTAATGATATGTATTCAAGATAAGGTAAGGGTCATAAGGGCCCATGCTTGAGAGACACTAATATATCCTATGGTTGTGGGGAGGTGGTTCACAAAAAGGTTGATTTCCCTCGTGATCATAACAAGGGTAAGGATGTTCATCCTCAATGCCGAGGTGCAATGCGGTTTCTTTGGGTAGGGTTGGTCGACAAGATGGTGCCCCAAGGGACAATCAGTTTTAAGTTTAGCATGAGAGGCATAGGGTTGATGAGGTCCTTGATGTTGTTACCGGTATGTTAAAAGTCTCTGATTTTTATGTGTATGCATTGATTGATCTAGGTGCCACTCTTTCTTTTGTTACCCCTTTGTTGTCAAAATATTCCATGTTGAGCCCGAATTGCTATGTGAGTCATATGAGGTGTCTACCCCTATTGGTACATCTATTGTTGCTAGAAAGGTCTATAGTCATTGTCCTATTTGCAGCTTGCATAAAATATTTCCTTGTGATCTTGTTGAGATAGACATGGGTGATTTTTGTGTTATTCTTGGGATGGATTAGTTGTATGCATATTATGTTTTTATTGATTGTAGAACTTGTAGGGTCAAGTGCCAATTCCGAAATGAGCCCATTCTTGAGTGGGATAGTCATGATGTGGTGATCAAGGATAGATTTATCTCTTGCATAAAAGCCCATAAGTTGATTTCTAAGGGGTGTCTTTATCATCTTGGGTGAGGGTTAGGATGTGGAGTCCAAGGTCCTTCCCATAGATTCGATTCTGATTGTAAATGAGTTTGTTGATGTTCTTCCACATGACCTTCCCGGTGTTCCTCCCGAAAGGGAAATAGTCTTTGGTATAGACATCCTCCCCGATACTCAACCCATTTCTATTCCCCTTTATCGTATGGCCCCGACAGAGTTAAAGGAGTTGAAAGAGCAATTGCGGGACTTGTTGGAGAAGGATTTATTAGGCCTAGCCAATCACCATGGGATGCATAGGTGTTGTTTGTGAAAAAGAAGGATGGGGCCCTTAGAATGTGCATTGACTACCGATAACTTAATAGGGTCACCATCAAAAATAGGTATCCTCTTCTAAGAATTGATGATTTGTTTGACCAATAGCAAGGGGCTAGCCATTTCTCTAAGATTGATCTTCGGTCTGGGTATCATCAAGTGAAGGTGAGGGAGTGTGATATTCCCAAGACGGCCTTTTGAACAAGGTATGGGCATTATGAATTTGTTGTGATATCTTTTGGATTGATGATGCACCGGCCATTGATGACTCACTAATGCATATATATTTAATAACAGAATAAAAAGATGTCGAACCTACAATAATATTATAAAAAGATGTAGAACCCACAAAGATTGGTTTATCTATTCTATAGATGTTTCTTGTTTTGGTTACTATTTGAATAGATAAAAAAATTAGTTGAATGGTAAAATAGTTAAATAATAATAACAACAAAAAAATAGAAAATATATTTTTGTTTTTCACAATGTACCAAAAGGTGTTGGGATTCTGACTTCGCTTGATATTTTTTTATAAAGTAAATTATCCATTCCTTAGTTTATATTTCTCATAAAAACATAAAATATCTCTCATGATTATATTTATATTTATTACTTAATTTGAACAAGTAAATGTACTCCTCTAGGTTATACAATTAATCATCAAAATAATAATAATTAAGAATTAGAAATATGTACTTGAACTAGAGCATGCTCTTTTAAGTAAGTCCCTTTCGGTTAACTTACTTGTTATAACTAATTGTTACACTATTCACCTCTCTCAATTGCAACTAAGTGTAACTTTAATTACTAGACAAGTGTTACTAAAGCATTAACAATCTATCAATACTCCAACTAACGTTATTACTTCTCCCAACTCTCTTAATTACAAAATTAGTAATAAGTTAATATGTAGTAAACAATAGATAGATATTAATCGATAAAATAATGTCTAATTAAAAAGGCTGATAAAAATGTATTATACAACTTAAGTTCATACACGTGAAATTAAGAACAACACTTACTAATATATAAAAATATCAAGATTCATCATTTTCCCAACACAAAATTAAATTACTCCATAATAGAATTAGTACCACTCACGAAAATATTCTTCTCTATTAAATAAGAAAATAGAGGAAATATTCGAGAAGAATAGCTCCACTATTTAATTAAAAGCAGGAACTAGAGTAATTTTCAACATCACTTAACAAATATAGAAGATCTTTAAAATATGAAGTGTGGTGTCCCTTGCAATGAAAATGGAAACTCTATTTAAAGTTGAACGCATGCCCCCTTAATGAATTATGATTGGTTGTTAGTGTTACCAGAAATTGGTTTTAGTAACCAATTTTCTTCTTTTTCCTTTTATATATGTGAGGCCCATATGAAGTGAAAGCTTTCACTTTTTTATTTCTTTCAATAATTTTTTATTGTTTTCCCTTTCTTTCTTCTTTTCTTTTTTCATTTTTAGCTTGTGGACTCCACGTAAGAGAAAATTTATGTAACTCTTTTCCATGTTTGCAATAACTTCTCGTTCCTCTCTTTTAATATCGTCACTTGAGTTTGATTTTTTTTGTAAATCAACTCCTGTATTTATTTTGCCACATATTTCCTTAATTGACGTTTTCTTTAAATTATGGCATTATCAGTCAAAAAAATAAATAAATAGAAATATTACTATTAAAATAAACAAGAACTTAACTTTATATATGATATTTTTCTCTTATCAGCCATCTTCATGGATCTTATGAATAGGGTCTTCAAACCCTACCTTGATTCATTTGTTGTGGTCTTCATTGATAATATTTTGATCTATTCTCATAGAGAGGAGGAGCATGTCGCTCATCTGAGGGTAGTGTTACAAAGATTGAGGGAAGAGAAATTATATGCTAAAAATGAGAAGTGCAAATTTTGGTTGAAAGAAGTTTCCTTTCTAGGTCATGTGGTGTCGGGGGGATAGTATTAAGGTAGATCCTAAAAGAAAAGATGTGATTAGTTATTGGCCTAGACCATTGACCCCGTCAGATATTAGGAGCTTCTTGGGCTTAGCAGGTTACTACCAGAGGTTCGTGAATAGGTTCTCTTCCATTGCTTCTCCCATGACTAAATTGACTCAAAAGAAGGTTAAGTTTGTGTGGATCGATGAGGGTAAGAAGAGCTTCTAGATATCCAAAGATAAGCTTATGTTCGCTCCTATTTTGTCACTACTTGAAGAACTAGAAGGATTTGTTGTGTATTGTGATGCTTATAGAGTTGGTTTGGGTTTTGTTCTAATGCAAAATGGTAAGGAGATAGCCTATTATCCAAGACAACTCAAATTGCATGAAAAGAATTATCCTACTCATGATCTTGAATTGGCCGCCATGGTTTTTGCATTAAAGATTTGGCATCATTATTTGTATGGGGTGCATGTTGATATGCTCACCGATCATAAGAGTCTCCAATATGTCTTCACTAGGAAAGATCTTAACTTGAGTCAAAGGAGATGGTTAGAACTTCCTAAGGACTATGATATAAGTATGCACTATCATCCCGGTAAGGCTAATGTGATGGTCTATGCTTTGAGTGAGGTTTATATGGGTAGCCTAGATCATGTTGATGGTGGTGATAAAGACGTGGCTAGGGAGGTCCATCAGTTAGCCAGATTGGGAGTCAGGTTAGAAGAGGTCGATAATGGTGATGTTGTTGTTGTTGATGGTTTTAAATCTTCATTTGTTGAGGAGGTGAATGCTAAGCAAGACCTTGATCCCTCCTTATTAGAATTGAAGGCCTTTGTTAGTGGTGGGAAGGTAGAGGTTTTCTCCCAAATGGGAGATGGTACCCTTATATACCAAGGTAGGTTGTGTGCCTTGTGCTGATGGCTTTAGAGAAAGGATTCTTGATGAGGCTCATGGTTCTTC
This sequence comes from Solanum ossicruentum, assembly GCA_025774065.1. Classification (NCBI taxonomy): domain Eukaryota; kingdom Viridiplantae; phylum Streptophyta; class Magnoliopsida; order Solanales; family Solanaceae; genus Solanum; species Solanum ossicruentum. The sequence continues at coordinate 32,345 of JAOTQR010090981.1, forward strand.
CTATTCTACTCACCCCGATTCTACTAAAATGTATAGAGATTTGAGAGAGGTGTATTGGTGGGGAGGCATGAATAAAGATATTTGCAAATTTGTGTCCGATTTTCAAAGTTGCCAACAAGTCAAAGCCGAACATCAAAGGTCGGGTGGCCTAACCCAAGACATAGAGGTTCCTACTTGGATGTGGGAGAAGATTAATATAAACTTTGGAACTCGACTCTTGTGTGTGAGAGTCATCTGTAGTTAACTTTGCTCAGACTCATCCTGACTTCCTTCCTAATCAGACTGGGAGGTCTTATCTATTTGCACTGGCGTTTGAGCAGGCCATGCAGTACCGACACTGTCTTATTGCAGAATTCACATGTATTGGAGGTGAGCTACAGGCGTTACGTATCGCCGTCCCTGTAGTCACTTCACGGGATTGAGGTAGGAGGAGTGAAATGCAGGCGTTACGTATCGCCGTCCCTGCAATCACT
>JAOTQR010091004.1:0-21202 GCA_025774065.1 Solanum ossicruentum
TTCTGGCTGGCTGAGTTTCCTTGCAGGTGGGTTAGTCAATAAAACAGAGGAAACTCTGCCGGATTTTCTATAGAATTGTTCACGTCGTCACGTGGGTTTGTATTAATAATAGTGCCTAATCGGCACTAGTCGCGGCCCCGGGGTCGGGCTGTGACACCTAACCTTCTATGCCATGGAGAAATAGAAACAGATTTCTCAGGAGCAGTACCACTTGTCGTTTGAGCTGTATTACATGTTACTTGAGCAAGATCTAAGCTTCTGAAATCTTCCTTGAGAATGTAGAGTCCTTGATCGAGTCCTTGATCTTCTTTATCAATCCCCCTTACATGTCCAGTGTAAAGATCCTAGAGAATACAAAAGTCAAGAAAAAAAGATGTCATGTATTGAAGTTTCTTATAGGGTGGCTCAACAAATTTGGTGGCCTAAAGCCAAGTTTTAATATTGGGCCTTAATTATTATTTTTTAAAAGTAGAAAACTTATGATCCCTCCTGTATATACTATGCAAAATTGTTAATTATTTTTTTTAATGTTCTTCCATTTCAATATTTTTTTAAATACCTTGTGCAAGAAAAATCTATATATATATATATATTTATATGAAGTAGAAATATAAAAATATAAAGAGTTAGAATTAAAATTTAATTATTTAATTTGATATATTTATATATGTCAAAATAAATCTCACATCTTTAGTTTACTTGTAACACTAATTAAAATAATAAAAAAGATATGCAAGTTACAATATATGTTTGATGCACTGTAACCTTTGTGTTTGAGATAATAATTGCTTATTTGGATAGAGGTGTAAATTTTTGTAAGAGGAAAAAAATGAGAAAGCATAATTTGCGTCATTTAATTCAAACATGAAATGTTAATAACCCAAAAGATTCATAGCAAAGATAAAACAAGGATATTATTACCTAATGTTTTCTTTCAACAATAATATTGTTCATAATTTTAAAAGTCTTATTTTTTATACTTGTTTCATCCCCAAAAATATGCTTGTTATATTTCATTTTTGCTATATGGGTGAAGTGTTGGCCAATAACAAATGCACATGTTTAAAAGATGCACGTCGCAGAGATGCGGATGTTAAGATAGATGTATGGTCACACCAGCAATGATAAGATTAGGAATGAGATCATTCGGGAGAAGCTAGAGGTGGCCCCTATGGCTGATAAGAGGAGGAAAGTGAGACTCCGATGGTTAGGACATGTGCAGAGAAGGAGTAGTGATGCTCCTGTTAGGAAGTGTAAGAGGTTGGTTCTGAGAGCTACACGAAGGGGTAGAGGTAGACCGAAAAAGTATTGGGGGGAGGTGATCAGACAGGATATGGCAAAACTTGATCTCTCCGAGGACATGACCTTAGATAGAAATGAGTGGAGGTCGCGAATTAGAGTAGCAGGATAATTGGTTGGTAAGGTTAGGTGAATGTCTGGCTTTTTGGTATAGTAGGGTAGCAGTGTGTTATATCATGTGTTGTTATTATCAGTCGTATGTGTGTTAAAATTTATCGTAGTTACATATTATTATGTGTTTTTTGTTATTAGTCGCCCTTTCTATTCTCTTTCATTTCCTTTTTGTCGTATCTAGTTTATTCTGCTTATGGATTTTTGAGACGAGGGTTTCCAAGAAACAACCTCTCTACTTTTATGAGGTAGTAATAAGATCTGCATACATTTTACCCTCCCTAGACCCCACTTGTGAGATTCCACTGGGTATGTTGTTGTTGTTGTTGTATATTTCATTTTTAAAGTGTTAAATTTTACACACTTCGCCTATATTTTTAAAATTATATTAACATGAGAAAATTATACTTTTACCTGAATTTTAATTTCAATAGTGACTTAATCTAATTTAACTTCGAAAATTAAGTAAATTAACTCTCAAAAATAAATAAATAATTATTTTAAAATTAAAGGATTAAATATTTTGTGAATTCTACATTGTACTCTTTTCAATTTTTTTAAAGAATTAACATACACAAATACTATTACAAGAACATGAGGTTCGTCAAAACTTGGGGACTAAAGCAATGGCTTTAGATGCCTTACCTTTAGCCGGCCCTGGTTCCTTGGTTAATTTTGAGATTGAGAGTAGGTTGCATTTAGAGTCAGGAACAAATAAGTCATTTTCTATGACCTGATCTTCAAGGATCTTAGTGCACCATACATGTGACACTGACACCACACTCCCGATCAGTAGGTAACTGGACTTGTCTTCTTTCAGATTTAGGTACTAATTTGAAGTCATCTAGCTGGCCAATCCTAGATGTCATATGATTAGTAGCTCCTGTATCAATAATCCACTCCTTATCTACTTATTTAGATACTAGGGTAGATAAAATTCTACCTCCAGTAGATGCTTTAGTTGACTGATCTCCCTCAGTATCACTTCCTTTGTCAGTAGTTGCACAATCTGCTGATATTGCTCTTGTGTGAAAAAAAAGGCAAAAGTAGGATGAGTTATGTTTGGTTGAGTGTTTCCTTCGCTGTGAGTTGATCTTCCACTTTGTGTCATCTCCACTTGATTAGCATACGAGCTTGAGTTTCCAATCTTCTTCTTTTACTTCCATCCAACAGGATAGCCCTTGACTTTGTAACATTGATCCTTGGTGTGTCCCCTGTATCCATGGACTTCTAAAATAATAAGAAGGTTTTAGAGCTTTCTGTAAATAGTGTTGTGTAACATCCGAAAAAATTATCAAAATGCCCCTAGAATGGATCCTGCGCATAACGCATCTTCCCAAGCTCGGATGGAAAATCCGAGTCATAATTGCGATCAGCACAAAAACCTAGGTGGAAAAATGGTCTCGACTCGATTTTAGAGTAACCAGATCGAAAAATAATTTTTCAATTCGAAGACCGAGACAGTGAGGGTGCGAGATAGGACCGCAACGCACCCTGGTCGCGGATCCATACTTGTTATTTTTTTCAAATTTTCGACAGGGGTTGAATTTGTGGAAATACACAGGTGTGCGACAGGTCTGCATCGCAGACCTATTCCCCTCACCTATTCCACTCAAAGTTCAAAATTTTAAATCTTTGAGGGGCATTTTGGACTTTTCCCACTCCTTTTACACTTAACTCACGACCAATACAAGTCATTTTTGGCCTAAAAGTGTTTCAAGAAAACCTATTCTAAAGCCCCTTACGCTAAAACTAAGTAGAAACCTTAAGCGAAGAAGAGGAGAAAAAGCTAGGGTTCACAGGATCGAGGCTAATTTCTTGAGGAATTGATTGTCAAACTCCATACCAGGTATGTAAGGCTACCTAAAGCATTGAACTGTGTTCATCACACCCCTTCGCTTACTTGAATTTAAATCATGAGTATGAATCGGATGTCTTAAATCCCGTGGTTCTTGAGTCTTAATTTCTCGTACAAGATTGAGTTCCTTGAAATTATTTTAGTCAAATTATGAGTTGCACCATTGTTATCTTGAATTATAAAAGTATTTCACATGATTGATGCATGAACCCTAACCTTGGTATTTTCCTTGCTTATGGATTTAATTGAAATTGTGAACCCAACATGTTGAACTAAGTAATGTAAACCTGAGAAATACCTTTTCTTGCTTCATGTATGTTTCTTGACTTTTGTGTGTGTAATGAGTATCCATCATGTCGTATATGCGGAGCATGTTAATGTAATATCACTTGACCGTAATTCATGAGAGTCTTATATGATGTGGATTAGAGTCTTGAGTTGCATTGCATGGACAACGATCTTGAGTTACTGATTTATTGAGTAATTGAGTTGAGCTACTGAAAACTGAGTAGACTTGTCTGAGATGAGTGGAAGAGATGAGTTGAGTTAATTTCTTTGAGCATGATTTAGTCTGGGAAGCAGTATTGAGCACTGAATTGGAAGAAGCAACAGAAGCAGAAGCAAAAGAATGGTTACTAGAGGTTGCAAAATTGTGTATGAAAGAAGAATTTACGTAGATAACAATGGATAAACAAATGATTGAATTACATATGCATAAATAAAGCAGATTATGGAATGGAATAACAAATTTAGGAGAAGAGAAAATGTCAAAAAAGATCAAGGAATCGAAATGAAATCTTTTTTAGTTGTGAAAATTTAGGATAAGATTTAAATACATTTAAGTACAGGAGAAATAGAGAGAAAAAGTAATACTCAACTTGTTGTAGTTGAGAAATCTACGAAAGATAAAAGGGGGGAAAATGAATATAAAAAAGATAAAGAGAGCAATTTAGAGAGAGAAAACAAAAGAACAATAGTTATACTTTTCAAGAATATAAATTGGACTATTTTCTACTAATAAGAATATTTAAAAAGTTCTTTATGCCCCCAAAAAGAAAAGGATAAGAGGGGATTATTTATTGCAAATTTAGTCTATAACATTGTCCTCCTATGCCAATTTTTCGGATCATTTACTTAAATAATATATTATATAGTATTAATTATGAATTTTAGTACAAATTTTAGTTTTATCCGAAATACCTAAACTGCTTTTACTCAAAATAGCTAAAAAGCTGAAATGTTATATAACATTTCTTTCTTCATTAATTTCTACTCGTTTCTCTTTCTTCCATCAGTTTTTTCTCTCTTTTCCATTAATTTTTACAACATTTCTCTTTTTTTCATCAATTGTTGTAATTTTTTCTCTCTCTTAATAAATTTTCAACGGTTACTATCACTTTTTGCATCTTTTCTATCTCTATCACTTTTTGGTATTTTTTCCCCTCTTAATAAATTTTTAATGGCTACAACCTCCATCACAAAGTCATTTATATGTTAAACTTGTATTATAAATATATATATATTGACTTTTATAACACAATTTTTTTTATATATATTTACATATAAACTAATTTAAATTGTTCTTGAATGGCTGAAATTCAAGTATAACATTTTTTGACTTTATTAATAAAAAAAAGAAATATAAACGATAATGATAATACATTTTGAATTCAATATATTAAACATATTATATGCATATTTCAATATTCGGTGAATATACTTTTAATACAATAATATATTTTAGCACATATAATAAGAGAAAAATAAAACATAATTATAATACATTTTGAATGAACATATTATACTTATTATAGACATGTTTCAATACATGTAGAAAATATATAACTAAAACATTTTTAAAAGAAATGTGTCATAAGTATTATGTATGAATTTCAATATTCCAGTACTATTTAACTTAACTTATATTGCAAAAAAATTATTATATTTGTTAGAACAACAATAATTGAATTCATAAAAATGGATAATATTAAATCAAAATTATGTTACAAATATTGTTCGTATTCAACACAATTTTAATACAACTGTAATACAATTTTTCAGAGTTTCATCTCTTCTTCTCCGGGGAATCGCCACCACCAAACCATCATCAGATTGCCAATAGCTCTAACCAACCAAAAATAAATCATCACATAGTTCACCCACAATATAAGGACTTGCAATAATACAAAATATAATTTAAGAACTTCAAAAATTATGCATGCTAGTTATATTTTTTTAAAAAGATCTTTTAGCTACAAGACAATAAAATAAAAATGAACAATAAAAACAATACCCAACATAGATGAATCGCTAATTAAGAAACATCCTATTATTTTAACTAAAAACAACTAATTCAATATTGTGGAAATAAAGGAATGCTCTAGTGATTGACGTTATCAGTAGCAGAAAGTTGAGACTGGGAAGATCCACCATCAGAGAGTGCCAGAGCGTTAGCCGAACAGTCAACACCACGTCCAGGATTTGGCTATTGATGGTCTTGTGTTCCATAGCATGTTTCTTGTAATACTCCAAATCCTTATATTGTGTATATGGACTTGTATCCATTGGTAATCCTTCTAATTTAAAGATGATGAATTGAAGCGTAAAAAAGAAGAAAAAGATGCAAGAGAGGGCAGAAAAGAGAAGAGAAGAAAGAGAAAGAGAAGGAGAAGGAGAAAGAGAAGAAGAAGAAGAAAGAGAAAGGTGTTCTTATAATTTATTGGTAAAATATGCTATAAATCGTAAAAGAAAAAAGTACCCTAAAAAATAATAATATTTGATAGGGAAATTTTCATAAATAACCTAAGCTTGAAATTTAATATGGTCAAATAGTTACATTTTACATAATTACATGGCATAACCTCAACTATGTGACCTAGAGGGGAGGAGAGAGGCGAGCGAGATCGAGAGAGGTAGGAGAGAGACAAATTGTATATGGATATTTGTCAAATTGTATGTGTATATTTGTCAAATAATTTTATATATGTAACTAATATATATATATATATATATCTTTCGAATTGACTATGTATATCTGTCAAAATAATTGTGTATATACAGATGGTATACATATGTAATTGTATATCTGGCAAGAAATTTCAGAGGAGAAAGGCGAGAAAGTGGAAGAGAGGAGAGAGAAATAGCAACAAAACCCTAACTATAGCAATAAAATCCTAACTCTAGCTATAAATTGTAATTTTTAAAAATTATAATGATATAATGTAAATACACATCATATGTTTGCCTAATGATGTAATTTTTCCTATTTGATATATAATGTACTCCCTCCGTCTCATTTTATGTGGCACCCTTTAACTTGGCACAGTGTTGAAGAAAAAAGTAAGACCTTTGAAATTAGTGATCTAGAATCATTTTTAGAAATTTGTGTGGGCGAGATTCATTTCATTAAGGGTAAAAGGTAATTTTCAAGCCAAATTGTTTCCAATTAGGGTAGAGTGACATTCTTTTTGATATGGACCAAAAAAGAAAGGGTGTCACATAAAATTGGACAAAAAGAGTACTATTTATGTAAATACTCTTGTTTTTTTGTTGAGATGGCTTGGGCACAGGCCGAACTCCTGAAAAACAGTATTCAGTGTTAAGTGGGCCTGAAATTGTCCACTTCTTTTTGAAGCCCAAAATAACATGGGCTTTATTTTGCCCAAAACATGTCGAGAGAACCATATAGTACACTATATGCCCTTATTTGCTTCGTTTCGTGGAGCTCTTGTCAAAGAAAAGAGAACGTGAAGGGCTGCTTTCCTTATCCCTTTTTGTACTCAATTAATTGATCAGTCCCTCTTAAGAAGAAAAAAATAAAAACTAAAAGGAAAAATCACTTCACGTGTGTATTTAAGAGTGTAAATTACAACATTTAAATCTACTATTAAATAATTACTGCTAATAAAGTTTTTATTTCAAGTTAAAACAGTTCTATTTTAAATAATATTTAAATTTTATTTTTTAATGTTTGTGAAATGGTAATATAATAAGTAGAAAGAGAAAAATGACAGATGGTTCTTTTTAATTTTTTTTATCAATCAAGTGCTATAATCTAGGGATGTTGTCATATTCCTCATATTTTTCTAAATTCCCACCTTTTCAAATCTCTCAAAATTACTTTTCTCTTTCATCTTCCTTCTACAGAATTTTAATTATTTTCTCTTTCCAACTCTTTCATTTTTCAACATCTTTCATTTTTTTCGTTCTGTGCAATCAATGATTTGAATTTCATAGATAAGAATTAAAAACTACTTTTACACCTAGAAAGAGTCTTTGATTTGTCGATGATGAAATACATGTTGAGGAGGAACCACCAAGTTTTCAGATCTTAACACAAAATTTGGTGAAAAACGTCATAAGATCATCAAACATCAGTTCAGAAGAAAGAGAAAATGAAGAAGAAAAATCCGACTTCTTCAAACAAAAAGGGGCAAAAAGGAAGGAGAAGATGGTAAAATCTTCAGATACTTCAAATTTTTCAAGGTCAATATCAAGAAAATCAATTGTTAGATAGATAACAACCTGACATCTTTAGTCTTTTTTTTTTAATTTTTTTAATTTAAAATGTTTAATATTCTATTTTAACTTTATTACTGTGATTATTTTTTGTTAAACTTTGTTCAAAATGTAATTGAACATGATTTAAAAATTTAGTTTGATACTGTTTAAATATATAAATTATATTTTTTATATATTGCTAATAGTTTAATATTATAAATCTGTAATATCATAACATTCGTATAAAATTTAGGGAAAATGGTCAAGAATGCCTTTATACCCAATTTATACTTTGAGTCATTTATGTCCTTGTATTATAAAAAAGGGTTAAAAGTACCCTTGAACTATCAGAAATGGATCAAAAATGCCGTTAGTCCGTTAATGTCGTTAAACTAGGGCATTTCTTACCTATTTCTGATAGTACAAAGACATTTTTGACCCTTTCGCATATTATATATTCTTTTTAAACATATTGTGTTCCTAATAAAAAATATTATTTTTAAAAAAAAAAATTCTTATTTTTTTAAAAAATCACATTAACGAATAAAAATATAAGAAAATAATTTTTTTCTTAATCTCATTTTATCAATTAAAATAGAACATGGTATCCCTGTAACAAATAATATATATAATAAATATAAGGTTATAGTAAACTCAACATTAATTTTATATGGATAACAATAAAAATAGTAATTAGAATAAATCTTTTTTCTCGAATTTAAGTAGGATAAATATATATTATTTATTTCAGGGATATGATGTTATATTTTAACTGATAAAATGAGATTAGAAAAAATTATTTTCTTACATTTTTATTAGTTAATGTGATTTTTAAAAAAAAATAAGAAAAAAATTCTTTAAAAAAAATATTTTTTTATTAGGAACTCATTATGTTTAAAATAATATATGATATGCGAAAAGAGTAAAAAATGTCCTTGTACGATGATGATGATGATGATGATGATGATGATGATGAGGAGGAGGAGGAGGATGATGATGATGATGAAGAGGAGGAGGAGGAGGAGGAGGAGGAGGAGGAGGAGGAGGATGAGGAGGAGAAAGTTAAACTTACCTGATTGAACACTAAAGTCGCCTAAGAAGAAGCTCTCTGAAGAAGAAGTTCGTCGAAGAAGAAAAGCTCTGGAGTCACAACTTGCAGCAGTCATATACTACTATACTCTTAGTTGCGACTTAGTATAGGATAAGTGAATTTTAAAATATTAAAAAAAAATTAAAAAAAACCTAAGTAGTTAAAGCATCGCTTCAACAGAAGCTCACTTCAGCGGTTCAATCATAGAAGCACATTCTTTTTTCATCGTTTCATGCTTCAACTAGAAAAAGCGTAGACCTATCGCCTTGGTTTAAAGTGCGTTTTAAGCGCACTTTTTATCACTTTTAATAACACTGGTTCTACATGGTGGTCAATTGATGATTCGTGATCCACAACAGTAGGCAACTAAAGCTCAACAATATATAACAGCAATGGAACAACGGGAGCAACAGGAGATGCTTAGGAATTATGAGAAACAACAGGAGTAACAACCATATATTTTAAGGTTTAACATGAGTTTGACTCTAAGAGCTCTATAACAGGTACTGGATTTCATCAAATGAGCTCACAAGTATCAAATGAAAATCCCTATAATCGGATTCTGACAGAGCAAACCCAACAGGATCATTCTCATCCTAAAAATAAAAAAATAATCAATTCATTTTTTAAAAATGTTTAAGTAGATCTTAGCCATAAGAAATAACCCAATTTATAAAGAGCGTTATGATAAATCTTTATTTTAAAAAGAGGTATACAAAAACAAAAAATAACCCAGTTAGAAGATCTTATATACAGTGATTGAGCTGAGTACATAATCATTAGTTTCAACCACTGCTGTTAGCCACTGTTGTTATCAACCTGGTAAGTTATCTTTTAGCCACTGTTATATAGATAGACTGATCTTAGCCACTGTTGTTATCAACCTAGGGGTTCTTTTCTGGATCCTTTGGTATTGAGAGAAATCTACCACAATATCTGTTTGTTTGAATCTTTGAAAAAATAGGTGTGCTAGCAAGTAGGGGGAGAAATCCTCTAACCTTTCAAGAGTTAAATATTATGTGATGAGAGACACTGTTCAATATTCTTTCTACTGCATATCCATACATTAAATGGCCAGCTTAGCTTGCTAACTGGAAGGAGTTAACAGTCCTAATTGAGCTCCATTTTCATGAGATAAAAGTTTCAAAAGCTGGCTATAGAAGAGTTATATTGAAAATAAACTTAGTTTTTTCAATTAAATGGATTAATCGCTAGTCTCAATCCCCTTGGCTAACTGCTCAGCTGCTATATAAGCCCCTAACCCATCACAGGGATCGTTAAAATAAAATAAAAATTTATGACTTACGTGGATGATTTGGGACTGATCACCAATAAAAGATTTTCCATCATGACTATGCGTATAGACGTGTAAATGCATCTCAATTGGTATTGGATCTCGACCTTTTTCAATTGCCTATACAAAATTTATTACTCAAATCAAAACATAAATGAGATATAAACGAATTCAAAAATACAAACATTACAAAATCAGAATATATCTCCTTGGACCAATATAAGTCCATCTAGTTTCATGCAAATCTTGTAAATAGTAATATATTGGAAGACTTCATATTTTTGCAACTATTAATTCAGCAGTGATATAATGAACCCTGATACATATGGTTAATGTTCTAAAATATAATCATACTATTTATGTAACATACACTTCCAAGTTTCTTGCGATGCTCTCCAACAGTTATAGAGCAACCTGTGTGAGTTCCAGCGGCACGTTCATTTCCATGACCATGATGATTTTTGGCAGTTGTTTCTGACTTTTTGACACACTTCTGATCTGCCCAAAGTATCCTCCAATTGTTCAATAGAATCTCCGGGATATGGTCTAGCCGCACCTTCTTCCCTTTTATTTTGGAAACAAAATCACCGTACCGAATTGCTGTCTTATGCTCCCATTGTTTCTTCACAATCGGATCAATTGATGAATCCCAGTAAAATTCCTTCTGAAATAATTTTAAAAAGTAATAACATTGGTCCAATATATAAATATTAATACAGATTCTAAATTCAATTGTGAAGGACTATACCTTAAATTCTCCAAAATAAAAAATTTTCATCTCTTCTGAGACACTTTTCCAGTTAATTCCTTTAGGATCAAGTTTATGCTTGAAGAAATTATTGAAACACCGCTCATGTGCTTCGGAATGTCTCATAATCATAATTTTCTTTTATCTAAAAAACTGTGCATGATTTTGAAAACCTGACTTCATATTCTTTATAATGGGACAAAATTGAGTGGGAAATAGGTATAACCTAAATTTAAGAAGACCCATAGTGAAAAATAATTTTTACTAATTAACGATTTCTAGAGAACCTGCGCCCCCCAGGTTGCGACGCACCTAGGGAGCGCGATAGCGTTTTTGGGTGAGGCGAGCCTGGTCTGCATCGTGCCTAGGGCATGGACCAATGCAATTTTTTTCTTGTTTTTCATTTTTTATCCAAGGGCATTGTAATAACCCAATGACCATTCAAATGTGAAATCCTTCATACTTAGTCAATTTTAAACTTTAGAACTCATACAACCCTCTCTAAAACCTCTCCAAGACTTTATCAAAATCCTCATTCAAATTTAAGGATCTCTAGACAACTTTGGATTTCAATGACTCAATCCAAGCTTCAAGCGACCTTCAAGTTCACTCAAAGAAATTCCAAGTTTTAGGTATGTGAGTCTTCATTCATGGGTCCTTTCACCCATAGAGCTCAACCTTCTTATTTTATGAAAATTGTATGCTTTCAAGTTGTATTACTTATGTGTATCTCTTATTAGGAATTATGAACGTAAATTATGTTGGGTTTTATCAAGTATTGATTGATTATGCATGAATATCCATTTTAATCTCATACCATGAGTTGATTTATATCTAATGAAGTTATGCATGATGTGAACTATGAAAACTATGAATTATTGTGAGTTTTGATATGAATTTCAAGATGTCCAAAATGAGGGTTTTACTACAATATTGGTGGGTTGATTTGAATTGATTTTACTCCTTCTTGTTATACTCTTGAGTTGCATGATTTTGAACAAGTATCATGAACCCGCCATGTGTTTGATTAAATTACATGACAAGAATTCTAAGTTGTTGACGAACTATTGCATGATTTACAAGTCAAGTAATTTCATGATTATGATGGGCTTTCAAGTATGTATTAAATTCATGAAAAGTATTTATGATCTTTCAAGTGACAAGTTGAGCTCTATTTCAAGATTTTATCCTCTTGTGAGCTATTCATGTCAAGTTAAGGGATAAGCATGATTACTAATTTATCCTCATGTTCAAGTTCAAGTTAAGCTTATTAGTAGAGGTCAAGAATTTGAATGAGCTACTCATGTCAAGTTATTATGTCTCTATAAGTTATTCATGTTATAATTAAACTAATGCATACTCTATGCCTATATGATATCACCATGTAAGGATCAGAGCTCCTATTGATTATCCTTCCCCACGTGGCTAGTTTGTTTCTTGAAGAAAGCTTTTGGAGAGTCCTCAACTCTGAGAACAATATCTCTTTATTCATGCTACGTTGAGACTTGTTCCTTATGTTGGATACTTATTATCATGAGGGTGAGCCCATGAAGTCTCTTGGCCCCCGCTCCATTCTCAAGTAGAGGTGTTGTTGGATACTATGTTTGTATATTCTTATGAGCTTTACTCTTTTTATGTTTTATGATTATGAGAGACTTTCCTTAGTCCCGCTCCCCTTTTTAAATACTTACTCTTGTTACAGTCTTATTTTGATTCTGCAATTAAGGATATATACATGATATGCTAAGAGGTTTATTTTGGTCGTCTCCGTACTTTCCATTTGTCATGTTACATCTAGGCCCTAAGCTTGGGTCATGACAAGCTTAGTATCAAAGCATTAGATTGTTAATGTTCCTCGGAAATCCAAACACCATGTCAATTAGAGTCTTATTCATGTTTATGAAGCGCACCACAATTATGAATAAGAGGCTATGAGGTGTTCTAGGAAATGTTTCACTTCTTGATGATCTATGTCGTGCTTTAGGTGTAAAGATAAGGCTCCCCCCGAATGCTCTTTGCTCTTCTAGATCATGCCACTACCAAGAAGGAGACCAAGAAGAGCCTATATACTCGAGGAGCAACCAGTCCCTTCCGCTCCTCAAGCTCCTTAAGATGGAGGAGTGGCCCAAAATGAATTCCGGAATGCCATCACTATGTTGGCCATGCTATGACCAACCAAATGAACCAAGGGGCCCAAGCTCCTCATGCTCCTACTCCACCTTCAAGGGTGAGGGACTTCATCTCAGGGGTCCAAAGCGGAGGAAGATCCCCAAGAGTTTATCGATGAGGTGTATAAAGTCCTATCTATCATGAGGGTAAATTTAGAGTATAAGGCATAATTAGCGGCCTACCAACTTAAGGTGTGGCCTAAATTTGGTTTGCTCAATGGAAATGAGGAGAAATGATGATGTTATTCCTAGGAAGGAGTTCAAAGCTACCTTCCTCAATCGATTCTTCCCTATTGATTTGAGAGAGGATAAGATGATGGAGTTCATGAATCTCAAGCAAGGTTCCATGAGTGCAAAGGAGTATGTCCTCAAATTCAAAAAGCTCTCAAAGTATGCTCATCATTTGGTTGCCGATCCTAGATCAAGGATGAATAAGTTTGTATCAGGGGCGTCCGACTTGGTGAATGAAGAGTGTTATATCGCTATACTAGTAAGTGATATGGACTTGTCTCGTCTCATGACATATGCCGAACAACTTGAGGGGAAGAAACTTAGGAAGAGAAGAAGTAGGGAGTCTAAGAGGGCTTGGTTTGAGGGTGGCTTCCAAGGTGCCAATGGTGGCTGCTTCCAACAAGGCTACAAGTTCCAAGGCCAAGGGCCCTCCAATGCTCCAAATAAGAGGTTTGCTGATGATGGAGTGTCTAACCCAAGGTTTCAAGGTGGAAAATGTGGGATGACTAATCTTAGATGCCAAAAATTTGGGAGAAACCATGGTGGTCCATGTTTGAAGAGCTCTAATGCTTATTTTGGTTGTGGTGAAGTGGGTCACAAGGTTGTTTATTATCCTCATGCTCAACACAAGGGTATAGATGGTCGTCCTCAAGGCCAAAGTGCTAATATCGGACATAAGGCAAAGGGAGGCCAACAAGGGGGTTCTCCAAGAAAAAATAGGTCTATGCTCTCCAAGGAAGACAAGGCGGATCAGGTACCTGATCTTGTTACCGGTATATTAAAGGTTTTCGATTATGATATGTATGCTTTGATAAATTGGCGTGCTACTCTTTCTTTCATTACTGATTTTGTTGCCAATAAACTTCATATGTGTCCCGAATTATTATGTGAACCTTATGAAGTGTCTACCCCCATTGGTGAGTCCATTATTGCTAAGGAGTCTAAAAGATTGTCCCATGTCCGTGTTGCATAAAGTCTTGCCTTGTGATTTTGTTAAACTTGACATGGTGGATTTTGATATTATTCTTGGGATGGATTAGTTACATGTAATCATGCTTCCGTTCATTGTAGGACCCATAAAGTAAGATTCCAATTCCCTAATGAGTCTGTCCTTGAGTGGGAAAGTTGTAATGTGGTGGTCAAAGGTAAATTCATTTCTTGTCTTAAAGCCCAAAAATTAATTTCTAAGGGTTAGGGATGTTGAGTCTAAAGTCCTTCCTATTGAGTCAGTTCCGGTGGCCAATGAGTTTATTGATGTCTTTTCCAATGAGATTCCCGATGTTTCTCCCAAAAGGGAAATAGACTTTGGTATAGACCTCCTCTCTAATACACAACCCATTGCATTCCCCCTTACCGTATGGCACCGGAGGAGTTGAAGGATCAATTGAGAGATTTGTTGGAGAAGGATTTCATAAGGCCTAGTAAGTCATCTTGGGGTGCACCGGTGATGTTTGTAAAGAAAAAGGATGGTTCCCTTAGAATGTGCATCAATTACCAGCAACTCAATAGAGTCACTATATAGAACAAGTATACTCCACCAAGAATTGATGACCTTTTTAATCAACTACAAGGGGCTAGTCATTTTTCTAAGATTGATCTTCGATCTGGATACCACCAAGTGAGAGTGAAGGAGTGTAATATTCCCAAGACGGCTTTCGGACTAGGTATGGACATTTGAATTTGTGGTAATGTCTTTTGGCTTGATTAATACACTATCAATATTTATGGATCTCATAAATAGAATCTTTACACCCTACCTTGATATGTTTGTGGTGGTCTTTATTGATGATATGTTGATTTATTCCCAGAGTAAAGAAGAACATGTGAATCATTTGAGGGTGATGTTTCAAACTTTGAGGAATGAGAGGTTGTTTGCTAAATATGAAAAGTGTGAATATTGGTTGAAAGTGTTTGTATTCCTAGGGCATATAGTGTCGGGTGATAGAATTAAACTGGACCCTAAAAAGACGAAGGTAATAAGGAATTGGCCTAACCCCTTGATTCCAACTGATATTAGGAGTTTCTTGGGTTTGGTGAGTTACTATCAAAGGTTTGTGAATGGTCTCTCTTCTATCGCTTTCCATGTAACAAAGTTGACCCAAAAGAAGGCAAAATTTATTTGGACCGATGAATATGAAAAGAGTTTTCAAACTTTGAAAGACAAGCTATCTCCGCTCCTATTTTGGCTTTACTAGAAGTCTAGAAGGGTTCGTGGCTTATTGTGATGCCTCAAGGATTTCTTGGGATGTGTTTTGATACAAAATGGCAAGGTTAAAACATATGCCTCTAGGTAACTAAAGGTGCATGAGTGAAATTATCCCACTGATGATCTTAAATTGGCAGTCGTTGTGTTTGCTTTGAAAATTTTGCATCATTATTTGTATGGGGTTCATGTAAATGTGTTTATCAACCACAAGAGTCTCTAATATGTATTCACACAAAAATATCTTAACTTGAGGCAAAGAAGGTGGTTAGAGCTCCTTAAGAATTATGATATAAGTGTGCACTATCATCCTGACAAAGCTAATGTTGTGGCAGGTGCTCTAAGTAGATGTCCATGGGTAGTCTAGCTCATATTGATGTTGGTAACAAGGAGGTGGCTAGAGAAGTTCATCGATTAGCTAGGTTGGGGGTTAGGTTGAATGAAATTGAAAATGGTCGTGTAGTGGTTGTTGATGGTTCCAAATCCTCTTTGATTGAAGAGGTCACGTCAAAACAAGACCTTAATCCCATCTTCTAGAGTTGAAGGCTTTGGTGAAGGATGGTAAAGTAGAGGTTTTCTCCCAAGGGGGAGATGGTGCCCTTAGGTACTAAGGTAGGTTGTGTGTGCCTAATATTGATGACTTGAGGGAGGTGTATTGGTGGGGTGGTATGAAGAGAAATATTGCCAAGTTCGTAGGGGGGTGTCACAATTGCCAACAAGTGAAAGCTGAACACCAAAGATCTGAAGGCCTAGCCCAAGACATAGAAATTCCTACTTGTGAGTGGGAAGAGATCAACATGAATTTTGTAATTGGTTTGCTAAAGACTAGGAAACACTTTGATTCTATTTTGGGTTATTGTTGATAGGATGATAAAGTTGGCTCACTTTTTGTCGGTAAAACTACTTATGGTGCTGAAGATTATGCCAAGTTGTATATTCATGAGTTGTTTAGATTTCATGGGATACCCTTTTTTATCATTTCAGATCATGGTGCTCAATTCACTTCTTATTTTTGGAGATCCTTCCAAAACGGTCTTGGTACTAAGGTCAAGCTTAGCACGACGTTTCATCCTCAAATGGATAGCCAAGCCGAAATGACTATTCAAACTCTTGAGGATATGCTTAGAGCTTGTGTTTTAGAGTTTAAGGCTGGTTGGGATGAACATCTTCCACTTATTGAGTTTACTTACAACAATAACTACCATTCTAATATTGGCATGGCTTCCTTTGAGGCTATATATGGTAGGCGTTATAGAACCCTAGTTGGGTAGTTTGATGTGGGGAAATGGCTTTGTTAGGCTAAAATTTGATTATGGAAGCTTTGGAGAAGGTGGGATTAATAAGGGAGAGATTGAAGACGGCTTAAAGTAGGCAAAAGTCCTACTCCAATTTGAGAAGAAGGGATCTGAGTTTAATGTTGATGATTGAGTTTACTTAAAGGTCTCACCCATGAAGGGTGTGGTCCAGTTTGGCAAGAAAAGGAAATTGAGCCCAAGGTTTGTGGGGCCTTATAGAATTTTGAGAAGAATTGAGGCAAGGTTGCCTATGAATTGGATTTGCCTATAGATATGAATATGGTTTATCCGGTCTTCCGTGTGTCTATGTTGAGGAAATGTCTTGGTGACTCAAATGCTATAGCGCCCTTAGAGGTTTGGGTGTTTCGAAAAACAATTTGACTATGAGGAGGTCCCGATGGAGATATTGAATAGACAAGTGAAAAAGTTGAGGAACAACGATGTAGCATCCCTCAAAGTCCTTTGGAGAAATCAACAAGTTAAAAGTGTCACATGGGAAATTGAAGTGGACATGAAAAATCGATATCCATACCTCTTTTACTCTACTCAAGTTGAAGGTAATAAATTAAGTCACGTCTACGATTTCATGTTTTAAGTTTCAGCCCTTATGTCATATTTGCATGCATTCATGTTCACAGTAACATGTTTATGGTGATTTTTAACATTCATGTTGAGACTTTTTGAAAATGATGTTTAAATGCATTTGTTGCATTCATGTTGGGGTGAAAGCTTCATAATTACTTCTCTTACGTATGTTTCTTTGACATTAGGGACGAATGTTCCCAAGAGGGAGATATTGAGACACCCCTCATATGCTTCGAAATGCCCCATAATTGTGATTTCCTTTTATCTCAAAAATCCTGCGTGATTTTAAAAATCCAATTTCATAGTCTTGATCAGGAGACAAAATTGAGTGAGAAATGGATATAACCCGAATTTTAGAAAAGTTGTAGCGAAAATAATTTTTGTTAATTAAGGATTTCTAGAGAGCTTGTGTGCCACGCCGCGACGCACCTGGGGTGCTCAGTAGTGTTTTTGGGTAAGGCGTGCCTGGTTTGCATCGCGCTTGGGGCGCGGACCAGTGCAATCTTTCCCCTGTTTTTCATATTTTGTCCAAGGGCATTGGGGTATTAACCCAATGCCCATTTAAACGTGAAATCCTCTATACTTAGTCATTTTTCAACTCGAAAACTCCAAAACCCTCTCTAAACCTCTCCAAGACTTTATCAAAATCCTCATTTAAATTCAAGGACTGTAGAACAACTTCGAATTTCAAGGACTCAATCCAAGCTTCAAGTTTCCTTCAAGTTCACTCCAAGAAATTCCAAGTTTTAGGTATGTGGGTCTTCATCCATGGATCCTTTCACCCATGGAGCCCAACCTTCTTATTTTATGAAAATTATATGATTTCAAGTTGTATTACTTATGGGTATCTCTTATTATGAATTGTGAACGTAAAATTATGTTGGGTGTTATCAAGTATTGATTAATTATGCATGAATATCCATTTAAATCTCATACCATGAGTTGATTTATATCTAATGAAGTTATGCATAATGTGAACTATGAAATTATGAATTATTGTGAGTTTTGAGATGAATTTCAAGGTATCCAAAATGAGGGTTTTACTACAATATTGGTGGGTTGTTTGAATTGATTTTACCCTTCTTGTTATACTCTTGAGTTGCATGATTTTGAACAAGTATCATGAACCCACCATATGCTTTATTAAATTACTTGACAAGAATTCTAAGTTGAACTATTGCATGATTTATAAGTCAAGTGTTTTCATGATAATGATGGGCTTTCAAGTATGTATTAAATTCATGACAAAGTGACAAGTTGAGCCCTAGTTCAAGATTTTATCCCCTTGTGAGCTATTCATGTCAAGTCGAGGGATCAAACATGATTATTATTTTACCCTCATGTTCAAGTTCAAGTTAAGCTCGCTAGTAGAGGTCAAGCATGTGACTGAACTACTCACGTCAAGTTATCAAGTCTCTTACAAGTTATTTGAAAATCTTTTTTCCTTCAAACGAAGATAAAGAAGATATTAATTGTAGAAAAAATGAAATTTTCACAATACATGAAAATACCTTTGATCATTTGAGAATACAAACTCTTGTTGCACCCCAAAAATGGATTTTTGTTAGAATCATTAGTAGAAATGAGGAAATGATTCTGTTGATAGATTCAAGTAATTAAAAATTTCACAAGATATATGGATTCGTTTGGTTCTTTTTATTCTTGCTCGAGTTGGATGACAAATTATCATGTTCAGTTCCCTCGGGGGAGAGATCTTTAAAAATTCACCTATCCCAATAAATAAAAAAACTTGACTTGAATGATCCTATATTAAGAGCTAAATTGGATAAGGATATGGGTCATAATTATTATGGTGAGCCCACATGACCCAATGATCTTTTATATATTTTTCCAGTAGTAATTCTAGGTACTATTGCATGTAATGTAGGCTTAGCCGTTTTAGAACCATCAATGATTTGTGAACCGACGGATCCATTTGCAACCCCTTTGGAAATCTTACCTGAATGTCATGTTATGATTAAACTTTTGATTATTTTAAGTATTCCATGGGATTAGACTTAGCATCTATTGAGGCTTAAGATGGGACTCGACTCAAGGGGTCCTCATATAAAGTCTTTAGTCTCTAAACTATATGCCACCATAGGATGATATTATTTCCCTAAATGGGCTTTACTAGTGGATCCATCTAGTTCATATTATCATGTTATCATTTTTTGTTTACCTTGGCAAGTAAACCACGCCTTATTGAGGGGGTGTCATGCCTCGACACATTATTGGGGGGTGTTGTGCCTTGGATTCCAAGTAGTAACTCGCTTGGTGTATGTCGGTTAAGGTCTCCTCCCATATATGTATGATATGTTATGCAAGTTAAATATTTTACATATCATACATGTCATATTGAGATTATATTCATTGCCTATATGTATGCATTTTGAATATTATGGCTTATGTCCTTGTTGCATTACACCTCACATACTTAGTACATTCCAATTACCAACGCATACTCTATGCCTATATGATATCACCATGTAGGGATCGAAGCTCCTATCGATCATCCTCCTCCACGTTGCTAGTTCGGTTCTTGAAGAAAGCTTTTGGTGAGTCCTCAACTTTAAGGACAATATCTATTTTATTCATGCTATGTTGAGACTTGTTCCTTATGTTGGATACTTATTATCATGAGGGTGAGCCCGGGAAGTGTCTTGGTCCTCGCTTCATTCTGAAGTAGAGGTGATGTTGGATACTATATTTGTATTGTCGCGATCCAAAAATGGACATGATGATACTCATCTACCCCACAAAGACAAGTCAGCCTAAAACACATTTATAATAATAAAATGCGAAAGGATAATATAAGGTAAAAATTTTAACTACGAATATTAAGTCAACTTAATTAAAATCCCTCAAAACCAGGTTGTCACGTGCACAAGCCTCTAATGATATTGTCTCTAAAGTAGAACAAGATCATAAATAGGAGGATGAGGCTCGCTGAGATGACAAATAGCTACTACACTAATCTCCATAGAAAGCCTAGGATAAAAGGAGAAGAGAGAGTGCCACAAAGATCTGAGTGCATAACCTACAAAAATGTAGAAGCAAGGGGTGAGTATCAATCGCATGGTGAGCAAGTCAACTAACAAAATAAAACAAGTCCAATAAAATACACAATCTCCTTTCATCCCAACCGACCTCCACAACTATAATCTGCATAGAAATCAGCCCAGCCCAACAACATATAATACATAATAAAGATAGTTTTCATAATATGACAATCCAAAATCACAAGTCATAACTCATAAGTGATGACACAGTCAATCTCAGGAATAACCTCATATCACACAAGAATATGCAAGGATGAGATGCAATGCAATACCACAAAATGATATACCTCAAATGCCAAGTCATCTCTAAATTGTATATACACAATACCTCTAGGGAATACGTCGAGGGTTCGTGACCTATGGGGGAATCACTAGGTCCATATACCGACGCAGACGGTCTCTAGGTGTCTGTGCGGATGATCTCAACACACTATCAAGAAATTGAAAAGGTCGAAGTAAGCTGTGGCTTATAAATAGGAAGATGAGGAGATAAGGGGCGAAGGATATTCATGATATTCGGAAAGATTTTTGTTAATTCGCTCTGCTCGCTCCTCGGTATACCGAAAAAAAAAGGGACTACCTTACTTAAGCAATTCTGCTTATTCTTCTTCATTCTTAGTCGAAGTTCCTATATTGGTTTTTTCATTCTTTTATGAATGTTATAACTCCTAATTCTTTGGTAGCGGACCTCTTTGATAGTTCGACCCTTATCCCTCGTCTAACTCAACTATTTGACTGTACGGCTATTGTGATTGTGA